>PVKS010034151.1:0-21144 GCA_004027875.1 Aplodontia rufa | reverse complement strand
ATTGTCCAGGGTCTAGTCCCCACCTCCACAGATGAGTGGAGACAATCGACCCTTAAATCTCTGGGTTAAGCTGATTTTACTCATCATGATCTCTTCCATAACCATCCATTTACCCTCGAAGGCTGCAATGTCATTGTTTCTAATTGCTGTGTAATATTCCATGGTATAAATGTACCACAGTTTTTGGATCCATTCTTCCAGTGAGGGACACTGGGGTTTTTTCCATAGCCTAGCAATAGTAAATTGTGCTGCTATGAACATCGATATTGCTGTGTCACTGTAATGTGCTGATTCTAAGTCCCCTGGAAAGATACCCAGGAGTGGAATAGCCGGGTCTAATGGAGAGCTATATCCTTTTATTTTGTGCTCCCAATTTCCCTTAGTACCATAATTTACCTATAGGTTTATTGGTTAGGGAATGGAATCTTACTGTTTATTGAGAGGCTCTGGTACCCATTTTACTTATATTATTCCATTTAATATCTAAACTCTTCCTGAGTTGCTGTTTATCATTCCTATTTTATTATTGGAAGAACTGAAGCTTAGTGAGGCTAAGTAATTAATTTGGTATTATTCTATTAGTAAGTGGGAAAGGCTCAGAGGTATTTATAGAAGAGAAGCCATTTTTGCTGGACTGCACAGGACTAGGAACCTTTCCAGCGGGGAAAATTGTATAGGAGCTGGGAAGGGAGGAGGATGAAGCTTGAACACAGCCAGGATACTGTGCTGTGCAGGATGTGTTGGTTTAATCAACAAACAGTTGTTGAGTGCCTATCACATGCCAGATACCGTTCTACACCTAGATATCAAAAGAAATTACAATGATTCCAATGGTGTTCATCTGTTTCTGGGAAAGTGACACCAACACCTTGTTCAGACATTCGACGTTCGCTCTTATGAATGATACATCTGAGGATGCTAACCAGTCTCCCCCACACTGTTGTGAAGTGTGAAACTGTGAGATAGGTCAGCATTTACTATCACCTCCTTATGTATCAGACTTGAACATGCTGTATATCCATATTTGGCCACATTAGCATCGTGTTAATATTTCATTGCTATGAAAATCAGTTTAGAGGGAGAAATACTTATTTTGGCTTACAGTTTTAGAGGTTTCAGTTGATGGTTCGTTGGCTCCTCACTACAGGCATATGGTGAAGCATGACATCATGGAAGAAGAGTGAGTGGAGTAGATCTGCTCACCTCATGGTGCCCTGGGAGCAGAGATGGAATGGAAGTGGTTGGGTGGAACATGTCCCTAGTGACCTACTTCTTCTTACTAGGTACCTCATCCTATAGTTTCCACTACCTCCACATAATGCCATCAACTGTGAACCCACTAAGGACTCAGTCCATTGGTGAGATCAGAGCCCTCCTGAGCCAATCACTTTCCAAGAACCTTACCTCTGAACTTTGCTGTACTTGTGAAAAATAATTTCAACACAGAATCCTTTGGAGGATATTTCAGATCCAAACCATAACAAGCATTAACAGATACACTGTGTTGACTGAAGGACCTGGGTGTCTCTTTCTATCTTAGGAAATTATGCATATGGTGTCCTTCCAGGGGCACTGGGCCCTCCTGATCCCATATTGGTATCTGTTATTTAGAGATTCTCTGTGGTATGCTGAGGAAGGTTGGGAAATCATTTTTTTTTTTTAACTCTATGTCCCAGTTTATCATGCTGGCCTTTGGCTCTTTCACTTTCTGAGTTAACCCTTCACTCGGTTAGCTGTATAAACTATTAACAGGGCATATGGGACCAGGAAATGGGTGAGGGGGTGAGTACTATCCCTCCTTCCCTTCATGTTTTCCCTTCTTCAAGAAAAACTTTTCTTTTTTCCCCTTCAACTGCAATAAGATATCAGAAAGGACAAAAGGCTAGCTAGTTATCTTGTGATCTGCTTAGGGAAAGAGCAAATCAATTGTACTATGGGTAGAATACTCATTATACAAACAAAAATTTAAATTCCAATATCCGTGAATGATTTATTAAAGAAAAAAATAATAGGAGAGTAGATTCTAGTTTATCCTTATAATAACATGTCTCTTGGTCTCCTGCATTCAAATTTGTTTTCTGGAGATGGGATAAAATATTTAATTTACTAGGAAGTACAATAATATAGACTGTGTTTATGGGAATTTATTATGAATGGAAATAATATTCATCTCCTCTAACTTTTCAATTTTTCTTATGAAATTGCATATGATATATACCTTTATGCCTTTTAATCTTTTCTAAATATATGGAAATATCAAGCAAACCAATTTTTTCCTCAGTAAAATATTTTAACCAGTGTTCTCCAAATAATGATTTCCTAGTTAATGTATACATATATGTTTACAAAATGAAAAGTTCATTTAGTGCTGCAAAAGAAAAAATGGCTTTAATAACTAGTGCTCTGCTTGGTGTCTGCCTTTAAGCATTGTTAGAACAACAAGCATCTCCCAATTCCCTGTGGCCCTGTTTTCTTTGAAGGTTCTATATATGCCTTTCTAATTCTGACTGTATTTTGACATTTTCAAATGAGTGTATGGCATCTGTTGAATAAATGATCACTCAAAATGGATTTCCTTCAGTTATCATCCTGATATTAATCTCTGAGTACAAACTCATCTTTCCTCACTGCTGCTGACAGCTGAACCTGTGCTCTTGAAACCTCTTTATGAGAGAGGGCATCAGAGTTACCCTCTGCTTTTAAAAGGGTCCAAACTATCTAATATTTTAATATTCTTCCCATTTTTTCTGTTGCTGTATTTCTTGTGCACATTGTGATTTTCTTCTCAATCTATGCTCAGTATTTGTATGAGAATAATATTTAGATGTGGCACAGTTTGGCTACTCTGATAAATGGTTAGTGGTCACACAGAAGTCATTGTTACAATAAGTTTACCTAATTATAACTTTTGCCATTTACCTTATATTAAAGTTTTGACAGTATTGTTTAAATTTTTATTTTTATTAGAGCATAATTATGCACATTAATCTAGTTCACTTTGACAAAATCATACATGCAAAGAATT
Organism: Aplodontia rufa; assembly: GCA_004027875.1. NCBI lineage: Eukaryota > Metazoa > Chordata > Mammalia > Rodentia > Aplodontiidae > Aplodontia > Aplodontia rufa. The sequence continues at coordinate 18,119 of PVKS010034151.1, read as the reverse complement.
TGATTTCAAGGCCCATTCCCTCCCTCGCTTTTTCTTTCCTATTCCCTCTCCATATTCCCCTCCACAACTCCATTAAACTTCCTTTCTTCTACATATACATATACATATCTTTATATATAAATATAACATAATTTTGTTAAATTCATTTCATTTATCTTCCCCTCTCCTAATTCCCTCTTATTCTCCAACATCTGTAACACTCATCTTCCCTATATCTTTATAATATCTGAGCCTTCTTTCCTTATTTTGCTCTATTATCCACTTATGAGAAAAAACATTTGACCTTTGATTTTCTAAGTCTGGCTTATTTTACTTACCATGAATTTGTCCTTTTCATCCATTTACCAGCAAATGCCATTATTTCATTCTTCTTTATGACTGAGTATAACTACTTTGCGTATATATATATATCACTATTTTCTTTATCAGTTCATCCATTAATGAGTATCTGGGATGATTTCATAATTTAGCTATTGTGAATTATGCTGCTATAAACATTGAAGTAGGACAGCACTAATTTTTAAATGTAACTTTCCCATTGTTTTCCAATCAAAAAATTTTATTAACCATGAAGGATACTCTAATAGTATAATATTACATATTTGGTATCTATTTGTACTGTGAATTAATATTGAAAGAATTAATGTATAGTTAATATAATGGAATAGTTAAAATAATGAATTATATTTAACTGACCATCTGAAATTTAATTATGTTGAAAAATGTATTAATTTGGTGTATATTCTCCATTGATTCATAGTTATTCACAGCAAATCATGCTGAATACACTAGAAATAGCAGTGCCCAATGGTTTACCTTCAAATGATTTTAAAAACATGTTTTATACATAATGGGCCATTTGTTTTTCTTTTGGACTGCAGTAGACATCTGATTTCAATTGCCATACACATTTTCTCTGCTAGTACTATTTCAAATATACTAGACTATCTATCAAAACAATATGTGGATTTTGGAATTAATAAATACACTCAGTAAGGTTGTAGGATACACAGTCAATAATACAACAAACACACACACAAATGCATGCACATACACATACATAAAAACAATCCCATTTCTCAATATATACTAACAATGAACAGGGAAATCTGTATAAAGAATATAGAAGCATTGATAATTATTCTAAAGAAAATAAAATGATTAGTTATAAACAGAAATAAAAACCCTGTATGCTGAAAATTATAAAACGTAGATGAAAGAAATCAAAGACCTAAATAAATAGCAAGACAAGATGTTCATAGATTAGGATTCTCACAGAGGAAGGATTTCAATTCTCCTGACATTTTTTGTAGATAAGCTTTTTTTTAAAAATTATGTGGACAGATTCTGCAATAGTTATAATGATCTTGACAAGTAATAATAAAGTGGGAGAAATCAATCTAATGAATACTAAGAGGTACTGAAAAACAGTAATCAAGACAGTTTGGCAGGGAGATAGACATGAATCAATGGAACAGAATAGAAAACCTAGAAATAGACCTGGGCAAATTTCCCCCAATGATATTTTGACAAAAGTGCAAGAGCAATTTAGTGAATCAAGGATGAACTTAAAATGAATGGTCCTTGAAGAATCAGATCATAAGCGAAAAACTAAACCTCAACATCCAGCTCACATCTTACACAAACTTAACTTCTAACAGATTATGGAAAACTGGGGATACTGCTCAGTGCTAGGGTGCATGCCTGTCATGTGCCTTGTACTCACCTGCCATGGATTATGGACTTAAGCTATAAAATCTTAAGATGCAAAAAAATTGTAATAATGGAAATGAAATGTTAAAATTTCAGGAAAAATATGAGAGAAAATCTTTAGGATCAAACATTCACCAAAGTATTCTTAAGCCTGACACAAAAATGCAATATACAAAGTGAAATTCTGACAAATTGTACCTTTTCAGAATTAAAACCTTATCTCTGGAAAAGACTTTGTTAGAAGGAAAATTGAAGGTAAGAACTTGGGTAAAGTATTGGCAAACCTTTTATGAAAGGACTATTATCTAAAAATATATAAATAAATCTCCAAACTTAACATTGAAATAATCTAATTGAAAAATGAGCAAAAGAGATAAGATACATTCCATCAAAGACATTCCCATACAGAGGGAACATGAACAGGTGAAAAATTATTTAAAATTATTAGCCATTAAGAAAATGCAAATTGAAATCATAATTAATTATCACTATACATTTATCAGAATTGTAAAGTTTAAAAGAGACAAAGAAAAGAGCACAGCGATAATTCCAAAAGCTGATGGGGATGCAGAGAAACTATCTCTGAAACATTCCTGTTGGGATTATAAAATGGCACAGCTATTCTGAAAAGCAGTTTGCTAATTTCTTCTGAAACTATGCCTGTAAATACCATATGACCTAGCACTTGTTCTCTGGGGCATTTGCTCCAAAAAAAATGAAAACTTTCAGAGACCTCTACATGAATGTTCACAGAAGCTACATTCAGAATAGCGAACAGTTGGAAACAACCCAGATGTACTTCAGCAAGTGAATAATCAAAGGCACTATGATATATCTGTACAATGGACTGCTGCTTAGCAATAAAAAGGGAGGAGCCATGAACACATTCAAGAATGTGGCTATATTGAGATGGGATTATGCTGAGTTTACAAAGCCAGTCCAAAGATGTTAAATATTTTATGACACTATTTATATAACACCTTTGAAATGGCCAAAATATAAACATGGAAAACAAATCTGTATTTTCCAAGATTTCACAAGGGGTTAAAGCTCATAGGGCAGTTGGTGTTGATATCAAAGAGGCTGCACAAGGCTTCCTTATTTTTAACAAAATGCGGTGTATCTTGAGGGTATCAGTGTCAACATCCTGGTTGCGACATTGAACTACAGTTTCATAACATGTTCCCAGTGGGAGGTAGTGAGTAAAGCTGCGCAGGATCATCTGTATTATGTCCCACCACTGCACGTCAATCAGCAATTATTTGAAAATAGCAAGTTTAGTTAAAATACATCAAAAGCTTCTATGGATGGGACTTTTATCCCTGCTGTAGTTGTGAGTATTCCCTGAGGGTTGCTGACAGAACTGGGCACCTTTCCTTCCAGGCACAAGTTAGACTCCTCAGCCTCCATTTCAATTGGTTCTACACTGACCTCAATTTTTTGCTAAGTCACGAAGATCTGTATTTAGCTGGCAGGCTAAACATTTGGCAGACGCTGCAGAAATGACATCAGCAAAGACAATATTTATCAAAATGCTTATTTGATATCAGCAGTGTTCAGAAAGAATTGTTTCAAGACTATGATTCTAAAAATTTACCTTTAGAACAAATCTAGAAAAGAAAGAACTACGTGCCTGGGTTCACTTGTTATCAAGCCACAAAAGAATTGTGTTTACAGAATCATGCTTTGGTGATCCTAGAAGAAACATCTTCCTCAAGTCTAAGAACTATAAAATTTTTTTCCTTTTTTTTTTTGAGGCATTAAATTTCCTGTGTGCATTCTGAATTGCATGATCAGTCTTTCTCATTGTAGGTAACTGAAATGCTAGAGAGTCTCTAGCAAGCGTGGGTACATCATATTATTTCTTTTTCTTAATTCCTTATCATACCTTTAATGTATGCATCTTGTTAAGGTTTCTGAGTCCTCACATACTGCCCTAAATCTCTTCTGTAATAAAAACAGAATAAAGATAAATACATACTTCTGGATATATAACTGCTTCATCTTCTCATTGTTTCATAATTACATAGGCCTGAGCTGGGAGGCATTGCAGAAAGAGAGAAATGGTCCTTATTTCAGAAATTTCTCCAGGCCTCCTCCAACCTCATTTGTATTAAGCATCATTTGAAAACATTTTTTTTCTACATCGACTTCCTTATTCTTCTCAGCCCACTTGAATTTGCTACCTGCTCTTGGCCTTTGGCATCTTTCAGAATATGTCCAAGGATAAGAAATATCCCACCCCCACGCTCTTCCTCAGTTCCAAGGGATTCATCCAAAAAGACAGAGGACACAAAGGGCTTGGATATGCTTTCAAAATTAATTTTAGCCTCATTCTTCTCTAGTGAAAATCATTCTTGATATATTTTACTTCTCACTAACCTGTTTATGTATCAACCCCTATTCAATGTTGTCAATATATTTATCTTTAAATAAAGTTAACCTCGGATGATCCAAGTTGACTACAGCATTTTTACAGATAAATGGAAAGTGTTGACTGCCATTTCTAGGGTCATTTTAAGGTCATCTAAGAAGTATTAGATGGTTTTATGAAGATATGTTATGCAAGTAATAAATCCATATACCACTAGTGGAGTGTAGGTTTTCAGGTTCAGGAGTTAATACAGAGATATGTATGCCACATCCATATTGTGTTATGAGACTTCTTTAACCATTATTTTTTATTTTTTTAATTTTTTAATTTTTGAAGAACTATACAAGTTTTTAACACAATAATATAAAATGTGTATAGATTCTGGATATTACAATTACCCCCAGGAGGGCCCCCCAAATATCCATCCTTATCCCTCCCTTCCCCTTCCCACAATATCTCTAAAAAAGGATTATGTTGTATAGAATTACATCTTATCTGGATTTAAAATATGATAAACACAGTTTTTGGATCCATTTATCCAGTGAGGGACATCTGGGTTGTTTCCATAGTCTAGCAATAGTAAATTGAGCTGCTATGAACATAGATATTGCTGTGTCACTGTAATGTGCTGATTCTAAATCCCCTGGAAAGATACCCAGGAGTAGAATAGCAGGGTCGTATGGTGGGCTCATTCCTACTTTTTTGAGGATTCTCCATACTGCTTTCCAGAGGAGCTGTACCAGTCTGCAGCTCCACCAACAGTGTGTTAGTGTGCCTATCTCTCCACAGCCCCTCCATCATCTATTATTGTTTATTTTCTTAGTTTTTGCCATTCTGACTGGCGTAAGGTGATATCTTAATGTGGTTTTCATTTGCATTTCTCTGATTACTAGAGATTTAGAGCACTTTCTCATGTATTCATTGGCTTGATCAATGTCCTCTGGTGAGAAGTTTCTATTTTGCTCTTTGGCCCATTTATTAATTGGGCTGTTAGTGTTTTTGTAGTTGAAATTTTTGAGGATTTTGTAGATTCTGGATAGGAGGCCCCTGTCAGAGGAATCATAGCCCATGATTCTCTCCATTTCCGTAGGAAACCTCTTGACTCTTTTGATTATTTCCTTGGCAGTATTGAATTTCACACTGCAAGTGCAGTGCTAATCTCTGAGAACATAAAAGTGAATAAAAAAAGAAAAAAGAAGCCTTAAATTTAGTGCTCTTAAAAATTACATAAATGAGTATAAAATTACCACCATAATAAATGCTAAAAGAAAGAGATCATGTGCAATTTGTTTACATAAATGCATATTTATGTGTATAAATTTGCATTTGCATACACATCCAAATTTATGGTTTCACTGGTCATGGAGGTGAGGTCAGGCCTTCCTGAGAATATGTTAGCTAGTGGATGGGCACCTGACACTTGGTGAAACGTGGGAAAAATAGTATTGCAAGTAGAGGAAATAAAATGTGAAGAAATTGTGCGTTTGGGAGAGAGGGCGGTACTTGTAAAGTTATTGCAGCTGCAGTTGAGAGAGGAAGAGGAAGGGTGGATAAAGGAGAGTGAACCTAAGTGGTGCCTCATGTTTTACATTGTGCCTTAAACATTTAACCTAAAGGCAATATGAAGCCATCAAATTATCAGTAAGAAACCAATCATTATGGCAGGGTCAAGGGTGAGGTGATGCAGTCTGCTTTGTATCAAACAAGACCATTCTACCTGACATTTGAAGACTGGATTAGAGAACTTCATGGATGTAGGTAGATCAGGTAGTCCTTGTGAGTAGTCCAGATGACAGATGCTCTTGCCCGGGGTGATGTTGTGAGTAGTCCAGATGACAGATGTTCTTACCTGGGGTGATGTTGGTAGAGGAAAGCAGGTAATGTGAATTTTAATTGGAAGACAAATTCAACAGAACTTGAAAACTGGGAGATAAATAATTTCAAGATCAGCATCAAGGCAGAAAATGAATGTCAGTAATCCTCAGAATATGCATATCACCTCTTGGAGAGGAGTATGACATTTTAATACATTAACAAGTCTGTCTGCATAGCAGAGAAGAAAATGCAGGATGATCAAGAGCTACTTCCCTGCTTCTGATTAATGTCATCTGTAAGAAAGTCCCTGATCCTTTCTGACCGTGCATTGTTCTGACTCTTTTTTGATTCATGATACAAAAAGCAATTGTTTTTCTTTTATTTTATGCACATGATATAATGCATATAAAACTCCTAATGGATTATGTTACAGAAATATAGTTTATGATAGCATATCAAATTAAGAAAAAATCTGAAATCTATTCTTCAGATGTATGTCTTAACTATCTAAAACTATTGTTAGTAGGTTTAATGCTGTTTTCTTACTGCCTGATAAACAGTAAAGACTTTTGGCTGTGTGAATTCATTTTCATAGTAACAATTTAATACATAATTTTTCTAAACTCACATTTGACTCTTCACTTTTGTCCATCCTTGGCAACATTTATAGATGAGGTTAATAGTTAACATCCATTAAGAAGGAATAGGAGTCTCAATTTTGTATTTTGCTTTTACACTCTACTGTAGATTATGCAAAAGAACAATAAATCTTGCCAGTCAGGATCTCTGTTCAGTGTTCTTTCTGCTCCATTCCTTTCCCTTTCCTTTTAACACATTAACATTACACAGGATCAGTGATGCAGACCTAATACCATATCTTCCTGTGGTAGCATGGGTAACTAACAGTATTATGAGGTAGAAATTAAAGAAAAATCTGCTTTTACTCTATTATTAGAATGACTGAAGGAGAAGATTCAGAAAGATTGAGAAATTTAGATTTCATCTTATCATATTGAGGGATCCGTTGGGGTTGTGAGGTAAGTTTCTTTTTTTCATTTGTGGTACCTGGGATTGAACCTAGAATTGCTTAACCACTGAGCCACATCCTGAGCCCTTTACTAATTTTTTTTTTTTTGAGACAGGGTCTTGCTAAATTGCTCAGGACGTCACTAAATTGCTGATGCTGACTGAATTTGTGACCCTCCTACCTTAGCTTCCTGAGCTGCTGAGATTACAGATGTGTGCAACACGCCCACCAAAATGGTCTTCTTAAGGAGGGTACATAGCAGCTGCCCAGAATAAGCTGTGCTCCATCATCTCAAAGATGGTGGTCCAGAGAGATCCTACAGAAAGAGGCTTGCTTAGTTTTGGAGTTGTGAGGCAAGCTGTAAGCCAGAGTGGCATGTCATAAAGTGTATATTTGTATAATTTTCATTTTACAGATGTAAGAATTGAGTGTAGAAAAGTTAAGTTGCTTTTTCATCATCACAAATCAAAGAAATGAGCCAGGATTTGATTTAAGATTCTGGTCCATTGGCTGGGTTATAACTGCTGTCCCCATGCACAAATACTTAGGCTATTGCCAAGATGCCAATATATTTTAAAATAGCCAGGGGACCAGGGCTCAAATTCTAGTCTGCCACCTGGGGTGTGTGTTTATTATGTATGAATAAAGTTTTATTACAATATAGGAAGACATTTTATTCATTCGTATATGCTTTAGCAGCTGCTTTGATGTTACAGAGTCAGAGTGGGATAATTAAAACAGAATTGGTGGGCTGTAAGACCCTATGCAGAGAAAGTTTGCTAACCCTTCAAGTGAATAGACAGTATCCAAATTTCCACTAGAAATACCCAAAGAGAGATGTGTATAGGAAATGCTTCAAATCTAAGGGGGTACAAACAGAAAACAACAACAACAACAACAACAACACAAGTCTTCAATGTATATTTAAATGAATTTTTCATTGAAGAAGCAGAAAAAAGCAGTTAACCAATTAACAATCCTGTGCTACCTGTAAAGATTGTTTTAATTACATTCTTGGCCTCAGTTAGGAACCTGAAGCAGGATTAAACATTTAGTAAGAGGCTCAGGGAAAAAATACCATGTGTGCATGTGTGTGTGCGTGCATGTGGGTATATATATCTGTGTGCACATACACATAATACCATGCACAAATAAAGACTGTCAGGTGTGTATATCTATAAGTATATATGTATGTATATACAATTATAAGTATATACTTATATATACTTTTGTATGTACATATATACATGCAATTATATTTGTATATATAAAGGAATATAAATACATTTTTAATTTAGAGATTAACATATTTTAGGAATTACTATTCAGGATTATGTTAATAAAAAATCTTTGTTCAAGATAATTGCTGAGGTATTTATGGCTGAAATTGTGTACTATCTTGGGTTTGACATAAGATATTACACCAAGAAAATAAAAGTAAAAAATGTGTTGGTGTATGAAAAAGTATAACCAAATTAATCATAATATTTCAAGCTAAGTAATTAACTTCCAATGGTTAATACCATTCTTATTATTTTTGTACTGAAAATGTCCACAATCAGAAGCTTGAAAAATTGCTATGTAAATCATTGAAACAGTTTTCACATATTACCATAAGCTGAATGCTGAAAATTTCAGTATTTTCATCATATTATTGTCATAATATTCTTCTCTTCTTTTCTTTATACTATTAGAAAAGAATTGATGAATTGTTTGTAGGCATAAATAAGGAAAGGATGATGAGACTCTCATAGGACATTTACAAATTATTTAACAACTTTGTTTTACACTGTTTTTTACAAGCACTACAGGAACTGGTGCGTGAGAGGTTGAAAGTGGTACAGGATAGGTCCTATCCACAGAGAATCAATAACTAATAAACAGTTTCTTCTGGAGTCTCTTATTTTCCCAGTGGGTGGTTTATGAAATGTGTAGGCTTCACATTAGCCCTACTGGAAGGGAGGCAGATATCTGACAGGTGAAAACCTTTTCTTTCTTTCTTTTTTTTTTTAAAGGATAGGAGCGTTGAGAGAGAGAGAGAGAGAAAGAAAGAGAGAGAGAGAGACTCAGTTGTATTTAGTTGTTTATATAGCTTTTGTTGTTCCGACACTTTCTTGTGTTCGTGGTGCTGGGGTTCAAACCCGCGTCCTCATGTCAGGCAAGCACAATACCACTGAGCCACCGCTCTAGTCCCTGGTGAAACCATTTTTTAAAGATTATTTTCTAATTTTTTTTAAAGGAAGAAAAATGTGCATTAAATACCTCTTGTAGCAATTAATTTGAATATCGTTGATTTCATCAATATGTAATATTTGTGTTGTGTTTTAACAGTGCTTTGTAACACCTGTTAAATTTAAGGTTTGAATATATCAATCATGCTGACAATTCTGAGTAATATCAAAGAAAATTTTTCTGACATATTTTCCCCCCAATCTAGACTTAGCACTATAATTTTCATTTTGAGTTCTGATTTAGATCAATGATTATGCATTACTGATCTTAACTTCCAAGTATTTAAGATTTTTCAATATATTAAAATATTTCTATCTCTATTAGCAAAAGAAATGTTCTCTCTATATATATGAAATTGTTTATTGTTTAAACAGTTTTGAATGCCTGTGGCAGCCCCTACTGTAGGCATGGCAGGAACAGCCATAACACAAAGCTTTATTCACATAAACTTTACATTCTAGAGTTCTAAATGAAATTGATGCTGTATTATTCATTTCATTTGCATCCTAGCAGTTTTGTTAATTAATCCCTATCTTTTCTGAAGGAAATAAATTAAAATATTCTGCTGCAATTTTATTACATTTTCCATACTTTTTATTTTTACATTTGCTTCTATTTTTATTAGTGAAATATGTGAAAACTACACACATACACACATACACGTACACATACATGCTTATATGTAAGTAGTTACCTTCAGGTTTAATAAAGGAACATTTTATGCTGATTACAGTTTTTAAGCTTAAGTACTTTTAAGCTTGTATGTCACTGATAATGTTAAATATACTACTACTATTATTGTTATTATAATTACTATAAATTTTTTGGACTACCTTGTTGCCAAGCCCTATTCTTTTTGAGCTATGCCTGCTCATTCCACTTTGTTTCTTTTTTATTTTGATTTGTAAATGTCATATGGATTAAACCTGTTTTATAATTCAACCTAGTAGATCATCTTTTAATTAATATTGAGGATGACACATATGTGATTTTGAATTTATCTTACTTTACATGTATTAATTATTTAATTTTGTTTCCTTTATTCTCATCCTATCCATATTCATTTTTTTTCAATTTTGATAAGTTATTATTTACTTCCTTTTCCTACTTCATCCACCAGCAGTTCTGCTTTGTGATTGCGTTGAGTTTCCCTTCTGCAGGAGAAAAGGTCCTCACGTTAGCTTACATAACTTTGCTATAATCTACCTTTATATTACTAGCATCACTTTTATAATGAATAAAAAAATTATTCCAAGATAGTCTGTATCATAACTATGATTGCATGTGTATAAGTATAATTAAAAGCACCAGTTCTCAGTCCCATTAGCCACATTTGAACTTGTTGATTGTCATTTGGGTCCTGTCTGCTGTATTGAATAATGCGAATTCAGAGGGCATTTTCATTGTCACAGAAAATTCTGCTGGATAATGGTGGTATACTATGTATATACTTTAGATACTGTATGTATATTCTTGATGTACTACTTACATATATATTTAGGTTGCATATATTTCAGGTTATATAATAAGATGGGAGAGGTTATTTTTAGTAGGTTAGACAAAAAAGATTAATACATAAGTTTTCTTTTTCTTCTTATTTTTTAAGAGAGGGACAGTGAGAGAGACAGAGACAGAGAGAGAGAATAAATTTTATTTAGTATTTCATTTGGTTTCACTGTTCTGACACTTAGTAGTGTATGGGGTGCTGGGGTTTGAACATGCATCTTCACACATGCCTGGAAAGTGCTGTAACCGCAGAGCCACTGCTCAAATCCCAAGTTTTATTTTCTAATACAAACATAAAAAGAGAAATTCAACTTCTCGCCACAGACAAATTAAAATAGCAACAGAGTCTTAAATGGAAAGTTATTTAACCATAAATCATTTTGGTTATGTAAGGATTATCTCTGGAGAGTTTCTTGTAAACAAACTGTTCAAGACTCAATTTCATGATGACAAGATTTTGAATAAGTTAAAATCTAATAGGAAAGGACCTTTGCGCCAACATGCCTAATGTGCATAGACTTATTTTCCTTAAGATAACTGCCTTGTAAATAGTCCTGAAGCTTTTGCCATTATTTCAATAATGGGTTGCAATGGCTGGCTTAATGCAATGTGTTCACAAAGCACCTGTGTCAACAGTCTTGCTGTTTTTTAAGATTGTTCATTAGCTGTTCAATGAAACATGTGGCCTCTAGGTTCAACCATAATTTTATTTAAGGTTGTTAAATAATTTGGAGATTCAACATTTTTATTTCATTTTTTATAGCATTGATAATCTAAGATCTCTCTCTGTCCTTAGATGGAAATAAGATGCACTATAACTTCTCCCCCTCAAGGTAGATATATCTTAGGACAAGCCCTATATTCCTTTTCTGCTCTCACCTCAAAACACAGTTATTAAGAAGTAGTCCAGGACTTTTATAGTCCAGAATATTTTATCAGCCTATCATTGTGTCTCTTTATTAAAAAAATCCTACATATTTCCAAAAGCTTGTTTACCCATTTTCATACCACTAGTGATGTGTTAATGCACAGAGAAAGGCATGCATACACACAGAACACACAACCTACTACTGCTCCTTTACGTCTTCAAATTGTCTGAGGAATCTGTTTTGATTTATTTGTGGGATCTTAAATTATTCCTTGAATGTTGCCAGCAGATGGGGCCTATGACTCATAAAAAATTTTAAGTCTTTCTCTTTGTAATAGTAAAGAAAAAATATTGAAACACTTTCAATAGGATAGAAATTGAAATGTACTTGGTCCCTTCTGTTTGGATATAAGTTTTTTTTAAATTTTGCTATTATAAGCAATATAGCAACAAATGAGAGTATCATGTTTCATGTAGGCAAGTTTGTCAGTGGCACATTACTAGTAGAATTGTAGTATTAGGGTGTATGTTTGCATGTTTTGTTGTTTTTCCAAGTTGTATTCCAAAGGTTTCTACCCATCAACACTTCCACCAGAAGTGTATGGAAATACCTGTCTTCCTATAGCAATTTTGGAATTTATCCTTTTTATTATGGCCAACATGATAGGTGAAACAATGCATCACAAAAGCAAAGTTTAACTTTTCTTATTTCAAGTGCAATTAACTCCTTTCAAGTACCTAAAGTCATTTTTAACTGTTTTCCATAATTGTCTATTTATTTCTTAGTCCACATCTTCTCCCTCACCATCGTTCTAATTTACCAGGGTTTCTTTACCTGTTAGGATGATAAACCCTTGGTAGAATGTTTTCATCACAAATAAATGAAATGTGCTTGATGAAATGTGCTTGCCTTTTTGAAAAATCATATGCACACTATATCTATCTATCTGTCAATCAAAGGATTACATTACCTCTTAAATGTGCATAATATTTCTGTTAATTAAACTATTTCAAAAACTACTTACCATTTTTCATTTGATTTTTCACTTTTTATAAGATTATTTTAAAAATAATCAGGAGTGATCACCACTGACCCCATGGAAATCCAACAAATTATAAGATCATATTTTGAAAACCTATACTCCTCCAAATTTGATAACTTGGAAGAAATGGGTAAATTTCTTGAAACATGCAACATCCTTAAATTGACTCAGGATGATACTGAATTCCTAAATAGCCCAATCACAGGCACTGAAATCCACATTGCAATTAAAAGTCTACCAAAGAAGAAAAGCCCAGGACCTGATGGCTTCTCCACTGATTTTTACAACACGCTTGAGGAGGAACTAACACCTCTCCTTATTAAGTTATTTCAAGAAATTGAAAAGGAGGGAATGCTCCCATCCACATTTTATGCAGCAACCATAACTCTGATACCAAAACCTGACAAGGATACATCAAGTAAAGAAAACTACAGACCAATATCCCTGATGAACTTAGATGCAAAAATCCTTAATAAAGTACTAGCAAATCGTATTCAAAAACTTATAAAGAAGATAATCCATCGTGATCAAGTGGGCTTCATCCCAGGAAAGCAGGGGTGGTTCAACATATGCAAAACAATTAATGTAATTCACCACTTAAACAGAATGAAAGACAAAAACCATATGATCATTTCAATGGATGCAGAAAAGGCCTTTGATAAAATCCAGCACCCTTTTATGTTCAAAACTCTAGAGAAGATAGGGTTCAAAGGACCATTTCTGGGCTGGAGCAGTGGCTCAGCGGTTTCGGCGCTTGCCTGGCAAGCACGAGGACCTGAGTTCAAACCCCAGCACCACGTACACGACTGAGTGTTGGAGCAACGAAGGCCATGTGAAAAACCAAATAAAGTTGTTTCTCTCTTTTTTTTTTTAAAAAAGGACCATTTCTGAACTTTGTAAAGGCTATACATGCTAAACCCTCAGCTAGTATAATACTAAATGGAGAAAAGCTGAAAGCATTTCCACTAAAATCGGGAACAAGACAAGGCTGTCCGCTCTCACCACTTTTATTCAATATTGTTCTTGAGACACTAGCTGGAGCAATTAGGCAAGAGAAAGAAATGAAAGGGATAAAAATAGGAAGAGAGGAAGTCAAACTCTATTTGCTGATGACATGATCCTATATTTGGAAGATCCAAAAAACTCCATCAGTAAACTGATTGAACTCATAAATAGATTTAGCAAAGTGGCAGGATACAAGATCAACACCCATAAATCAATAACTTTCCTATACACTAATAATAATAGGACTGATGAAGAAATCAGGAAATCAGTCCATTCAAAATATCTTTGAAAAAAAACAAAAACTTGGGAATTAACCTTGCAAGGGAAATCAAAGACCTCTACAATGAAAATTATGAGTCATTGAAGAATGAAATCCAAGATGACCTAAGAAGATGGAAAGATGTCCCATGCTCTTGGTTAGACAGAATTAATATAATAAAAATGGCCATTCTACCAAAAGCTTTATACAGATTTTATGCTATCCCTATAAAGATACCTATGCTGTTCTTTACAGACATAGAAAAAGCAATTCTCAAATTCATTTGGAAAAATAAGAAAACTATAATTGCCAAAACACTACTAAGCAAGAAAGATGAAACGGGTAGTTTTGACTTACCAGATTTAAAACTATACTATAGAGCCATAGTAACAAAGACAGCATGGTACTGGTATCAAGATAGAAAAGAAGACCAATGTAATAGAATAGAAGACCCTGAAACAAACCCTCAAATTTTAAACATCTGATTTTTGACAAAGGGGTACAAAATATTACATGGAGGAGTGACAGCCTCTTCAACAAATGGTGCTGAACAAACTGGTCATCCACTTGCAGAAAGCTGAAATGAGACCCATATCTTTCTCCTTGCACGAGAATCAAATCAAAATGGATCAAGGAGCTAGGAATTAAACCAACTACCTTGCAAAAGATAGAAAACAAAGTAGGTCCAACACTGCAGCATTTGGGAGTAGGCAAAGACTTTCTCAACATGTCTCCTAAAGTGAAGGAAGTAAAGTCAAAAATCAGTGAATGGGATGCCATAAAGCTAAAAAGCTTTTGTACTGCCAAGGAAACAATCAAAAGAGTCAAGAGGTTTCCTACGGAAATGGGGAGAATCATGGGCTATGATTCCTCTGACAGGGGCCTCCTATCCAGAATCTACAAAATCCTCAAAAATCTCAACTACAAAAACACTAACAGCCCTATTAACAAATGGGCCAAAGAGCAAAATAGAAACTTCTCACCAGAGGACATTGATCAAGCCAATGAATACATGAGAAAGTGCTCTAAATCTCTAGTAATCAGAGAAATGCAAATGAAAACTACATTAAGATATCACTTTACACCAGTCAGAATGGCAAAAATGAAGAAAATAAACAATAATAGATGATGGAGGGGCTGTGGAGAGATAGGCACACTAACACACTGTTGGTGGAGCTGCAAGCTGGTACAGCCCCTCTGGGAAGCAGTGTGGAGAATCCTCAAAAAACTAGGGATGAGCCCACCATACAACCCTGCTATTCCACTCCTGGGTATCTTTCCAGGGGATTTAGAATCAGCACATTACAGTGACACAGCAATATCTATGTTCATAGCAGCTCAATTTACTATTGGTAGATTATGGAAACAACCCAGATGTCCCTCACTGGATGAATGGATCCAAAAACTGTGGTATATATATACCAACAAATTCTACACAGCAATTAGAAACAATGATATTGCAGCCTTTGGAGGTAAATGGATGGCTATGGAAGAAATTATGCTGAATAAAATCAGCTTAACCCAGAGAACCAAGGGTTGAATGTCTCCACTCATCTGTGGAGGCTGGACCTAGACCCTGGCCATAGAGAAAGGTGGTCTATTATCATGTGTTAAATCCGGATAAGGTGTAATGTTATACAGCCTAATACTTTTTTAGAGATATTATGGGTAAAGTAAGGGAGGGATAAGGGTGGGTAATTGGGGGGGCACTCCTGGGGGTATATCTAGTATCCAGAAACTATACACATTTTATATTATTTTGTTAAAAACTTGTATGGTTGTTCAAAAATTTAAAAAAATCTTATTTTTAAAAAGTATTTAAAAATACTTTGTCATTCAATTTATATTTTCTTCTGGGCTTCTGGATGTCAAGTGCCATTGGTCAGGAGAGTTAGATTATACTATTCCTGTCATGTTGTTATTGGAAATATTCCATTCCTTGAAGCTATGGAAATGAAATGCCTACTTTCTTGTTCACTGTCCATATTGATGAGACCATTCTGAGTTACCAGAGGGCCTTGTACTTTCCTATATTCTCTTTTTTGATTACATTAAAGTCAATGGATTAGTGACCTTAATTGCACTTGGAAAAATGCAGCTTTTTTCCCATTTAGTGTAACTTAGTTAAGGGAGTATATTCCCCCATGCAAAATAATCTGTCTTCACTCGTGTATGGGGCTTGGGGATTCAACAGAGACTCTTGCAAATTGTCTTGAATGTCTACTTAGTCCAGATATTGCAATTTCACTTCTGATCTTCTGGTATTCATGTATGCTAATCCATCAGTTTCTAGAAGCAGGTTTATAATTCATTTTAGCATATGGTATGACAAATTCCCATTGATCTTTTTATTAGAGCATCTTTGGCTTTTATTTATTTGATATAATTTCCAACTGGGCTCTAAAATAAGCTTATCTTATTCAAAAGGAAAAGGAAGGGAATTCAATGAGAATCATGATGACATGTACACTAACTCATGAAGAAATGCTATGTAAGTGAGGGTGAGCTTTCCAGTATAAAACCATAGTATAACTTTCTATTTGCTTTGACTTATTGGTTTTTAATTCCTAGTGTTTAAAATTGTTCTGATTATAGTTACTTAAGTTTTATTAGTTTAAAGATTTTATCATTTTATTGTAAGTGTGATCTTTTACTATCATTTCTTCTAGTGAGTATTATTTTCTTATATGTATGTGTTGATTCCAGTAATTTTATAAAGAACTTTTCTGCTTATTCTCTTAGATTTTCTACATATGTGATTTTAACTTCTGTAAATAGTGATAGTTTTCTACTTGCTATCAATTTTTGTATATCTGATTTCTTTCATTTTTTCTAATTAGAAAGTGAATTGCACTAAATGTATTATTGGCATTTATTAAGGTATTATATGTGATTTTTCCTTCTTCAATTTATTAACATGGCTGTTTATATAAATAGATCTTCTAACATTGAATATTTCTTGGATCCTTGTTATTAACAAGACTTGATCATATTGTATTGTTCTTTTAATATTCTACAGCATTCAATTTATTGATATTTTATGTAAGATTGATTCATTGGTATTTTTAAGTAGTATTCGTATGCAGTCTCTTTTTCTTTTGGTGTATTCTGAATAACTATTAATAGATTCCTGTTTAAAACTAGGCTGGAGCAGTGGCTCAGAATTTACAGTGCTTGCCTGGCATGTGGGAGCACCATGTAAATGACTAAGTGTTAGAAAAACAAAAACTAGATGAAAAACTAAATTAAATTAATTCTCTCTTTCCCTGGCTATCTTTTAAAAACATAAAAAACAAAAACTAGTTTGAAAAGTTTACTTTCTTTAATACTCAAAAGCTGTTGATTAATATGATAATCTACCTTAAAATTCTGGTAGAAGTCTCCCATGGAGTGGGGTGTTCTTGTCTTCACATATTTTGCCTTTTTAATAGATCTGAATTTTGCTTTGATAGATTTTGATAAATTGTATTTCCCTACACTATTATTCACTTCATCCAACTTAAGCTATATTAAGGCTCAGATATTCAGTATCATTCTTTCAAAAATTTGTGATTTAAATTCAAATTTTTCTCTGATACCAAGTTAAAATTTTTACTTTTCATTCCTGGTTGGGATAGTCCTTGTCTCCTGTAGTCATCAGTTTCTTATTTCATCATATTTTTGTTATACACTGTGTATATTTTTATATGATTTGTGTGCAGTATATTTCATATTGTAAACTTTTCTGTGTGAGCACATAAAATGCACATAAGCATAGAAAATTGTATTTTCAGACAAATATTTTATAAATACACATGCACTTAATTCTATATATAAATGTGTGTACATTATGTCAAGATCCATCTTACTAATTACACACTTATAATTATTTTGTTTACTTAGTCATCAGTAGCTATGAAATGAATTAATTAGAAATGAATTGAGATTTTTTTCACAGAACCTGGCAATTTTAACTCAGTTCTTTATTAGTCAGGTATTTATGTGCAGCTATACTTTTGTGAGTAAGAGACAGAACTTGTCTGGACATGAAATCATGGCTCATAATACTTTTCCTTGAGGATTTTCTAGTTTGTGGAATGATATAATAACTCAAAGACCACTCTGATATTTTCCATTTTAAAATTAAAATAATAACTATTGGACAATGAAGCTAAGCCTATCAAATAATTTTAAAATTTCTAGAACTTTATCAGGATATTTCATAACATAAACACTTTTAATCATTTTGATTTATTAGGACATTGTCAATTTTGACTTCAATTTTATAACATTTCATT
>PVKS010034150.1:0-21153 GCA_004027875.1 Aplodontia rufa | reverse complement strand
ATCTGACAGAACACATGGGATTATATCCACTTTTTTATATTTGCTAAGATTATCCCAGTCAACTAGGATGTGTTCTATTTTAGAGAAGGATCCATGAGCCAATGAGAAGGTAAATTCAGCTGTCTTAGGATGGATAATTCTGTAAATGTATGTTAAGCCTGATTGATTAATAGAGTAGTTCAGATTGGAGATGTCTTTATTGATTTTTTGTTTTGATGATCTGTTTAGAGTTGATAGTGGTGTGTTGAAGTCCCCCAGAATTATTGTGTTGAGATCAATGAGGGGATTAACATCCTTAAGTATTTTTTCCAGGTATTTGGGGGGGGTTGTAATTGGGGGCATAAATGTTGATTATCATTATATCTTCTTGGTGATTGTCCCTTTTAGTATGATTAAAGTGACCGTCTTTGTCCTTTCTGACTAGTTTTAGTTGGAAATTAATTTTTTCAGAAATTAGAATCGCTACACCAGTTTGCTTTTTTGGGCCACAGGCCTGGTAGATGTTTTGCCATCCTTTCACTTTCAGCCTGTGTCCATTTTTGAGTGTCAAATATGTCTCTTGCAGGCACCATATTGTTGGATTTTGTTTTTTGATCCAGTGGGTCAGTCTGTGTCTTTTAGTTGGGGCATTGAGACCGTTCACATTCAAGGAAAGAATAGATATGGGAGGCTGTTTCACAGACTTTGTATTAATTACAGAGTTTTGAGTCATCTTAAAAGTCAGTTTTTGTATAGTATGATTATTGACTCGCCCTTGTTTAAGGATTTAGCATATCGTTGGCATTATCTTCTAAATGGAGAACAAATTTGAGAATGCTCTGTAGAGCAGGATTTGTGTTCATGTATCTTGGTAGCTTGACTTTATCGTTGAAGTACTTAATTTCCCCTTCACATTTGAAGCTGAGTTTTGCCAGATATATTATCTTTGGTTGAAAGTTGTTATTTTTTAGCACTTGAAATATATTGTTCCAAGCTCTTCTGGCCTTCATTGTTTGTTCTGAAAAATCCATAGTGATCCGAATTGGTTTGCCTCTGAATGTGATTTGGGGCTTTCCTCTAGCAGCTTTTAGAATTCTCTATTTAATTTCTCTGTTATTCAATTTGTAATTGATATGTCTTTGTGAGTTTCTCCACTGATTAGGTCTATTAGGTGTTCTATAAGCATCTTGGATGTGGTACTCCAGATGAACAGCAAAATGAGAGAAGTTCTCACTTATGATTTCGCTTCAAACGTTCTTGAATCCCCTTATTTGCTGTTCGGAGTTTTCCTCCAGGCCAATGATTCTCAGATTATTACACCTCATCTCATCAAATATTACCTGGAAGTTCTGATTATGTAATATAAACTGTTTATCTTGTTTTTCTTCTTTGATTTCTACATTTTTTAGGTGATCCTCATTGTCTGATACTCGTTCTTCAAACGCTGAAGTTCTATTTTCAGTGGAGTTTACTCTGGTGTTGGTGTCGTCCAGTGAGGATTTGAATTGGTTAACTGTGTTTTTCAATCCTGATAGCTCTGCTACTATAACAGTTACAATGTTAATTACCACCTATATGAAGAGCTACTGGATTAGCAGCTGTCTTCCAGAAGGGTCCTCAGACTACACTTGGTGTGAAAGCAAACATCTGTTTTCAAGTTTGGCATTAATTTCCCTTTTCCAGTACCTCTGTAGGTGAGGGCGGAAAAGTCTAGAGAGCAAAGGAAATGTGATAGGAAGGTAGTGAGGAAATTCTGAATTTGGAGAGAGAGCAGCAAGACAGTGGAGATGATATGGGATATTCTGCTAAAATAAAGAAAATGGAAGAGACTGGGGTAATGGCTTTTGGGAGAGGATGACAGAGAGCAGAATAAAGTTCAGGTGTTACCAGAGGAAAGGTAATAAGAGAGTCTTACTCCGGAGAGACTCCACAGCATAAAGAGAAAACTCACTGGTTTACAAGATCACAAACTGCCACAAATCAAAACACAGCAAAACAAACACAGCATAAGAAACAAGAAACAAAGACAGACAAGGTATCATGGCATGGCTCACTTATGGGCTTGAAGCAGACCACTAGGTTTCATGCAACCACCTGGGTAAGTCAGGGCCCTCTTCCTAATGGGAACATACCATTTTCATTATAAAAACATACATTGATTCAGAATTAATGCTATAGCTTGAATATATAGTTGACATTCAATCCAAAATGAGTTGACTACAAATTTAACTTGACTATGGTGTTTAGAGTGGGGTCTTTTGGAATGTAATTAGGATTCATGTCATCAGGGTAGAGCCTCCACAAATGAATACTGGGGGCTTTATTAGAAAAGGGAGAAGGAAGAGAAGGAGGAAAGAGGATAAGGAGTAGTAGGAGAGTGAGAAAGAGGAGAGAGGGGAAGAAGAGCAGAGGACACACAACTGGACAACATGTCTGTTGCCGTGTACTAACTCAGGACTCTGCCAGCTAGATGCAGGCTCTTAACCTTGGATCTGGAGACCATGAGCAAAAGAAGATTCTTTTCTTTAAAACTTACCCCATCTGTGGTATTGTGTAATTAGCAACAGAAAACAGACAAATAGAATTTAGTTTATGCCAGGCTGTATTCCAAACACTCATGATAACTTCATGAGTTAGACTTAATTATATAATAGAAAAAAGCTAATAGAAGTCACATAAACACATGGAGATTGAACACTACTCTCTTAAATGAAGAATGGATCAAAGAAGAAATGAATATAGAAACCACAAGATTCTTAGAAATGAATGAGAACAGAGATAGAACATATGAAAATATTTGCATCTATACAAAAGGAGTTCTAAGAGGAAACTTTTTAGCAGTGAGTGCCTATATTAACAAATTAGAGAGAGAAAGCCTTTGATAAAAATCTAGCATTCATTTATATTTAAAATGCTGGAGAAGCTTGGGGTCAAAGGAATTTACCTCAATATCATCAATGCTATTTATGAAAAACCCAAAGCCAACATCAGACTGAATGGAGAAAAATTGAAAGCGTTTCTTCTAAAATCAGGAACAAGTTAAGTCTGTCCACTCTTACCACTCCTATTCAAAAATAGTCCTTGAAATATTAGTTAGAGTGATCAGGTAAGAAAAGGAAATTAAAAAGATACAAATAGGTTAAAAAAAAAAAAGAAGTCATAATATCTCTGTTTGCCTACATTATGATCCTATATCCCAAAGACCCAAAAAACTCCACCAGAAAACTTCTAGAGCTTATAAATGAGTTTTGGAAAGTAGCAGAATACAAAATCAACACCCATAAATCATCAGCTTTCCTATACTCCAAAAGCTATTCAGCCAAGGAAGAAATCAGAAAAATCATCCCATTCACTATAACCTCAATAAAATATAATAAAATGAATACTTGGGATTTAATGGAACCCAGGAGGTAAAAGAGCTCTACAATGAAAATTATAATATACTGAAGGAAGAAGTTGAAGAAGAGCTTAGAAGATGGAGTGACATCCCAAGTGGCTGATTATAAGCATATTATAAGTTTCTGCTTGTCTATGATGACTTTCTTTTAATTTCAACTTGATTTTGGAGGATAGCTTTGCTGGATCAAGCAATTTTGATCAATGATTGTTTTCTTTCAGGACTTAGAGCACATCATTTAAAGTCCTTTTGGCTTTTAGCATTTGTCCTCAGAAATCAGAAGTAAATCATAAATCTGATTGGCTTGCTTCTACCATGACTGAAGTTTTTCTCTTGAAGCTTTAAAAATTCTGTCTTTGTTTTTTATGTTAGGCATTTTAATTACAGTGTGTCATGGAGAAGTTCTTTTTTGAACTTGTGTTTGGGATTCTGAATGCATCCTCTATCTATATGTCCATCTCATTCTCAAGGTTTGGAAATTTTTCTGTTATTTTCTCGAAGAGGTTACTTATTGCATTAGTCTGCATCTCATACATCTCCTCCTTTCTAATTATTATTACATTTGGGCTCTTAATGTTACCCTGGACTTTTTTATTGTATATTCATATCTTCATATCACCTTTACTTCTTTTCCTTCTCTCTGCCTCTTTTTTTTGTGTGTGTGTGTGGAAGACTGACTCCAGGAACACTTAACCACTGAGTCACATTGCAAGCCTTATTTATAGTTTATCATTTATTTTGAAACAGGGTCTCATTAAGTTGCCTAGGGTCTCGCTAAGGACTAGGCTGCCCTTAAACTTGTGGTCCTCCTGTGTCAGCCTCCAGAGCTGCTGGGATTTTAGGCATGCATGACTACATCCGGCAAAAGGCAGGTTGTCTTCTTTTGTTTTGTTTGAGTTTGATTTGTTTTTTTATCCATCTGTTTGTTTGGGCCCTGGGGATTGAAACCAGGACACTTAATCCCTGGGACACATCCCAAACCTTATTTCTTTTCTTTTCCTTAATCTTGACTGAATGTTCAAGGATAACCATATGGTCTTTCAGTGCTGAGCTTATGTTTGAGCATGATCTACTATGATAAAGAGACTTTCAAATGAACAGTTTATTGATTTATGATGTCTTTTATTTTCAAGATTTCTGTTTGTTTGTTTTTCAATATCTCTATCTGCTTATGGAATTTCTCATTCATATTCTGTACTGACTTCCTTAATTTGTTCAGTTGCTTTTCAGTGTTCTCTTGGAATTCATTGATTATTTTTTAGAATCATTCTGTTGAATTCTTATCTGCTATTTTGTCCACTTCAACATCTTTGGTGTCAGTTGCTGATGAATTATGAACTTTAGCTAGTGTTATATTATCTTGTTTTCTTCATATTTCTTGTATTCCTCTGTTGGGTTTTGTATCTGCTGGGATGGATTTCTCTTCTCTTATGCGTGGGACTTTTTAGGGCACAGCTTTCACTTTCCCTGAAAAGTATCCTAGAATGATCTAGATTAAGACCCACTCATAGTTCTCATATCCACAACATTTATACTTATTCTGTTTTTTTGCTGTAGCATTGGATGACTGCAAATGTGACCTGATAGTTCACCTCCAGCTGTTCTGACATGGGCCTGGTCATTAGTTTGAGTTTTTGTCTCTTTTATACTTTATATTCTTTGTTTTCTGTTCTCTTCTTTTCTTAAGGTATATCTGAAGTTGAAATGTCATGTTTATGTGTGTGGATCAAGATGTGCTGTCTTTTGTCTGAGTTTAGTTCACTTGAAGAATCTATACCCTGTGAACTTACAGCATCCCTGTAGCTTCCCAGGGCTTCACAGGATAAGGGAAAACAAACAATATACACAGCATTAAAATAAATACCTGGTTTCTACTATGACATTTTCAATGTTAATTACCACAGAAACCAGGAATTCTGGGGTCACCCCATGACAACAGCAAAGTAATAAGTACTCATGAACTAGATCTGGCTTTAAAGCAGACAAGAGTAGTCAACAAAGCAGTAAAAGTTATAATGGCATGAATGGTGAGGGCAGGAGTCATATAAAACCATAATGAAAGGTGATGAAAATACCGTTCATAAAGAGAAAATACAATTCATATGGAGAAACGAAATTGTTATAGGAAGATAAAAGAGAGTTTACAATGTTCAAAAACTGAACATAGAGTATGCAGAAGAGATATTTCAGGTCATGTTTACAAAAAAAGGAAGTAAAATAGGAAAAACCAAGTACAAGGAGAGAGAAAGAATAGGAGAACTTGGCTTTTAGCAGGATAGGAAAAGAGAAACAAATGAAAACAAAACAAAATAAAGAAGGAAAATAAAGAAAGCAAAACCCTAACCCTCAAAAGGCAAGGCAAGGAAAAATAACCTCAATAACAAATGCAAAAAATGGGAAACAAATCTATATGTATATATGCCTATGAACCAATCAGCACAATAACAGTAAAAAAAAGCAAACCAACAAACAAGGGAAAACTATTCTTAATGAAAATGTGGGAATTGTCTCCACTGAGATGGTCAGAACAGTCAGGACAATGGATGTTCACTGCCCATGCCCAACACTCCTTCTTCACATTTCTAAATGGGTATGTACTAAGACACAGAGAGAGATCGAGAGAGAGAGAGAGCACAAAAGGCTGGGTTTGTTAGCTCCTTCCTTTTTGTGTGTTCTTCACTGAGCTGCCAGATGGAGTGGCAACAGACCAAAGCTGGTTGAAATAGCTCTCAACCTTCCTTCTCACCAGTATAAGGAAGGATGGACTGGGAAGTACTGTTAATTGGATTTTTGTCTGCATAGGCTAGATCAGTGCACTTCCTGGGTGGAGCTGCTGCGGAATTCTGTGAGGACAGTTCCAGCAGCTTGGGCTTAGTTTGTTGTACAAAAAGGAAGGAGCTTTTCAGCAGGGCAGAGATGTGAAGAAAATGCTTATGGAGTATTAACTTAGCCACAGTAGGTAGAGAGGATATGCATGAAAAGGACCAGTATAAGGAGATCAGCCAGATTGTGGTTATCTCCAGGATTAGGTTGGTATTGATGAAACAAATAAATAAAACATGTGACAGATTTGAGATCAATTGAGAAGAAGGACAATTGTGAAGATATGAATGCAAGTAAGTATGAAATGGTTGTTCTTTGTCAGGGAAGGTGGAAAGGGAAGTATGATAATTTTGTGGATGTCTATGTTTTGGGGATTCTCTTTTGGCATATCTGCTCAGGCTCTGCTAGGAATGCTGAAGCATTTGAGAGATATGCTAGCAAAGACCACTTCCAGAACAATGTCCACAGAGAAGCCCACCCAGAATATCTCCCTTTGTTTGATGAGGAGAGCTGGCAACTGCTGGAAATCCTTTCAGGATGGTGGCCTCTCCAAAGGCCTCTCTTAGGCATTGTCCAACCCCTGCTCTGGGACACCATGGACCAACTATGCAAGTCAAATGCTGAACTGTGAAACAGGGGACTAGATGATACTACCTGAAAGCAAAGGCCTTTCTTCCTCAATCTCTGTTTCTTTCCTTCCTCTTGCCTTTTGACCATGGAGAGAAATTTATAGATCCATTACAAGGAGGTCCTAAGGGACTTGGTAATTGTTGGGCAACCAGTGATGACTTTCAACAATGAAGCATTGGCTGGCTCTTTGAAGATTTGGGGCAGGGCATTGAATCTACATGCTGTTCATTTGACAAAAGATTGTCTAAGATGTGGAAAAGCTAAAGAAGGTCAAGTTCTTTTCTCAGAATTGGAAGGAGGAAAATGTTACCATTGTCTTCATTGTATTGTCTCTAAGATCATGTTCGTAGCACTATAATGGGATTAAATAGTATTAATGGTATTAAATAGTGTTGGTAAGTGGCCTTCATCATCTGTCTAATCCTCAAGAACTGTAACCTGGACCTTGTATCCATCTCCAAAGTGTGAGAATCAGGTCCCCAGGAGGTGTTTGAGTGTCACATTAGCAATGGGATTTTTAGTGTTGTTTGTAACTGAATGTTACAGTCTTACATATTAACAGAGCATGAATGAAGTTTATAATAATTTCTTATATCACTACTAAAGTTCAATTTTAACTAGTGACCCCGTGGCTCTGTTTATGGTATATTTGAGTATATGAGTTCCTAAGCACTTAGAAACTCCATGTTGTACTATAAACTTTTTAACCTATTAATGCTAAAGTGACTGTCCCAGTGTCTTTGGGTTCATAGGCTCCTGCTTTTTTTTGGTAGAATGTGCAATGCATCTCTGAGGGTCTTAGTACCTGTTTAGCTGTACCCAAGTTACTCTATGCTCCTCAACACTAACTTGTTGCCCTTGTGGACACTATGATAGGGCATATGGACAGCCAGATGTTAAGAAGTGAGTCATCTCTACTTTCAAAAAGACATTGTAAGCATGTTCTTTATGAGATTTCAGGGAAAGTACTATATATTGAGTTTCCTTTCCCAGAATTTTGACTTCCAATTCCAGCTATAATCGGGAACCTGTAACTTGCATTGTGGAAACCACATTCCTAATGTTCTTCAGAGGTTTTAGCTCATCCTTATACTTGGGAGGTAAGATTTTTGCCCACCCAGAGGCCCTTTTCAGATTATTTCTTGTAGCTGAGTCTGCTCTGATACAGGTTATCTAGAAGTTTGCACATATGTTTTGCCTGTGGGAGGAAGAGAGGAACAAATATTAAGCAAGGAAATGAGTACTTGCTTTACAGTTAATTCAAAAAATATTCTGAGAAAAGGAGCAAGATATTCCTGAAAATCTCCCAGCAAGTCCAAGTGAACATGTAGATATTTGGGGTATTACTCATTTACTTAGCTGGCTGAGTGTAGGTATATGCATGTAAAATATTTTGTGTGTTTTCTTGTTGGTTTATAACACTGTTAGCTAATTTGAGATACTTTGTTCCTTGGCACACATTTTTATTAAAGTTTTGATGTGCCATGAAAATCAGTGCATTGTATATTATTGGAAAGACACTGGGCCTTCAGAGATTATAATAACACTTGTACAATGCAGGGTTCAGCATGGCCAAAATCCTGAAGATTTTACCTCCCAGCCTTGGCTGTGGTGAGGTCAGACTGGTTGATGGAATAAGAAAGATGGTGTGAAGAATTACTCTTACTCTGTCCAATCATTAAGAACTTAATCAGAGCAGTTTACAGCAGCCCAAAGTGATCACTAGGCCATTTTAATGAGCTTACAGTCTGGTCAGTCAGTCATTTTGCTTATGAACTGAGTGAGAGGATTTTCTGCAGCCTAATCAGACGTAAAGGTGGTTGTTAGCAGAAGCCTGCCATGGGGCCAAGACAGCCACAGCAGCCCTTGCCTACTGGATCTTGTGATCACGCCAGAAGCTTTTGGATATTGCTTAAAGTAGTAGGCATGAATTTATTAGACAGGAAGGAGAAGGAAAAAGGGGACAATCTCAAGGAACAAAGTGGGTCTTCTCAGAGAAGGGAAGGCACACAACTATTGCCCTCAAGAAGTATTGGGGATCCTAGGCTTATATTCCATAGAGTCCTGTCCAGATCCACCTACATGGCTTCTGACCGACAGCAGGATCACATCAGACCTTTAAATTCCCACTGCACATGGTAAGGATCCAAAGGAACTCTGGGTCATTTTGGCCCAGACTGACAATTTCTAATTATTTTATTGCCTTGAATTCTGGAATTCGGTCTATGTAAAGGTCACAAAAGTCCCATCCACTGTCCTCTCTCAGGATAACCTGTATTGTACTTATTGGCAGGAATGAGCCTTTCAGGTCTGACGATAACAGGTTTACTGCAGAGAAATATAGCATATTCTATTGACTTGAGTCAGACAGTGCTGCAGGTGAATTGGTTTTTAAAAGAAAGCATGTGGGATCATTACAGTAGGTCCAGTGTTTACAGTTATCCCCTTAACCTCATGTTCTCACTGCTCACATCTGTTTGTTACCTATTGGTGGTGCTGCTTAGGGCCCTGCAACAGCTAAACCTAAGCTTTAAGATCTAGGAGCAACATGGTGACTGAGGACAGCTCCCCCTGAGGAGTCTTCCACAGTCATGCCCTGTTGCCCTCATCCTCTGCGGAGAGCAGTTCCTTCATTGAGCAAGACTTTTGTAACCAAGTCCTAGGCTAGAGGCTTCACTCTGGGGATTCAACAAATCAGGTCCTGCCACTTACTTCCAAATAAAACAAAGCAGCACCAATACCAACAAAGGGACAGTGTAGTGGAAAAACAAAAAGGAGCTTTAATCAACATAGCTGCAATGGGAAGATAAGCAGGGCCCATGTCTTACCCCTGAGTTTGAAAGCATGACAATCACCTTGAGGTTATGAACAAAGGGGAACAAGGGCAATGACTGGGTTCTGCATAGCTGTATAGTTTACAGAGCTTCCCAATCAGGTGACTTTGGGTAGGTGTCCTCTGGTCTGTCATGATTATCAGGATTTTTCAGGAGGTGTTTTTCATGCAGTGGGTTGTCACCACAAGAAATTTGCCATTTCCTTGGACATAGATTTCACTTATGTCACAAGACATTTATTCATTAGACCATTTGGTCCTGGAAGCCAACATGACAGCAAAAGAGAATGGCTCAGGAGAACTCAGAAAGAGAGGGAAAAGCAGTCAGAAAAAGAACTAGAGTCAAAATGGAGCTGGTTCAGTCTTCCTTTACTTTTAGTACTCTCAAAAGAGGACTGTGATGGATATCATAGACCGTAAAGTGTCATTTTGTCTCCATCACCCTAAGAAGACAGCCTAGGCAGCAGCTGATCCTAATTTTAACACTAAAGTTTGAGGAAACAGTGAAGTAAAGGATTCTTACTCTGACAAATAGAAATAGGGCTATGGGAGAGCTCTCACAGGTTACCTGTCAACACCCAAATGCATGTTGGTATGTTTGCTTAAGCAGCAAAGACACGGTTGGCAGGTTGGGGTTATAAATGAGAGGTAGAATGTACGCTTGGGATGTGCATAAGATTAGATTCAAGTCTCAGCAACGAAAACAGAAACAAAACAGAAAAGTCAAGGAGTGGTAAAAGTGGCTTGGAATGCCAGGTCTACAACATGTTAACTACAATGACTCACACTATATCTTTTGTCTTATTATGTAGCACTACGAAACCTGAGTTAGGGGTTATTACAGAAGCACTTTGGGAACTGAGGTGCTTTCTGGCCATGCTTTGGAGAGTCACCATGCTTGGTGTTCCACCAGGCTTATCAGGAAGACTAAAAATCCAAGTCACACCACGGCAGGATTTTCAAACCTGGAAAAGTCCATTGCCTCAAAGGAGTTACTTTCTTTGAGTTTGTAAAGCTTGCCATGATTTGCTGGACTAAATAGCCTACTTTTACTTTAAAAGAAAATGAGAATTGATTCTTCTTAATATGGGAGCTTAAGAGAGCAAAGCTAATGTGGTAGTAAAGTGGGCAAGGAAGGAGTGTCCTTGAGACACTTATGCTGCAAACTCCCTTGGAGGTTTCAGTTAGTGCCATTGTTTTTAAAGGAGTTTTATTTTTCACTTCATCTGCTTTGTTACCATCTAGTGCCCCTGGTGTGATGGCACAGACTGTGATAAGCCCTGACTCTGGGGAGTCCGTGGCCAGAAAGTAGATCAGCAAATTGGGTTGGACAGCATGATGTCTTTTGTATTAATGCAATGGTTTGTTGTTGTTTTAGAGGACCTTTATTATAGTGTTCAATAAAAGTATAGCATATTAAATTTGTAGAATAAATGTGCAATAACAAAAGAAAATTTCTTTGGCACAAACTTCAGTCTCTATATTTGCTCCTTTCTTCTGGTGCCTGGCTTTGTCCATAATATTGTTACAGAAAGATTGTGTTACTTTGTGTGTCAGTTCAAGAGATGTGACTATGGGTTAAGTTTTTATTTAGCATAATCTTAATTGGTTGGGTTTGGTTTCATACAGCATTCTATGTAAATGTTAGGATGCACAAATACTAGATGTGCTATATAGAAAGATTGCATTAATGTTTCTGTTTTTCAAAAGGAATGGCATGGATTAGAAGAGGATGAGGAAGGGGCAGACTTACACTGCAAAAATATAATCTAAATGTGAACCATCGAAATTGGTAATGTACTTCAGAGACTTCAACAAGGTTAGTACATGAATGCTCAAATGTGATACTCACACACACTAGACAGATCCTAGATGCCTTTCCTCTTACACCACTCTGATAAATCAAAAAACTCTTGCTGAGAAAATAATATGTAAGCCTGTTACTCAGGCACTGTGGTGTCTTTTGCCTTGGGGTTACCTGTTTGGTAAGAGGATTAGAAGTGCTCCCTAGGGATTAGTCATGTGGATGCCCATAGGAGATTTCAGGAATATTGTGTGTATCACCAACTATCTAACATGAAGAAAGCATTTCTAGTATTTTCCTCAAGGTTGACCATTTAGCATCTCCACTGGTTTTTCCACTGACAACATTGGGTCAGTCCTACAAAACCTGGGCTCCAGGTATACCAGGATAATCAGAGTGGTTGGGCACTGGAAGAGTAAGCATGAAGTCAAGCAAGAACAGTATTCATGAAGGCAGTGAGCTGACTAAAGTGCCACCAATGTTAGACCAAGAATGGCTGGCAAGGTTCAGTTACTGGCTTGGTACAAAGTCCAAGGTTAGCAGTGGGTGTCCTGTCAGGCCAGTTTATTTAGCTTGGTTAACTTCTTCCGCTGGCAGCCATTTGAATGACAGCAAGAAGATGATTTGGCACAGCAGATATCATGACCATGAATAAAAGCAACAGGAAACTTACAACCTGCTGGTTAGGACTCAATGGCATCACTGATTCTGAAGTTTCCATGACAGTTCTAGTCCCCAGCTGCCAGTCCACAAGTGATAACCTTGGCTGTTTTTTTCTTTATTTCTCTTAGAGGACATCATCTGTGGCCAGCAACATTCTGTGGGCACTTCCTGTGGAGGCAGAGTAGGCTGTGACTGAGAGTTGGCCTAGGCAAGTATTTTCATAATAGGAGAACAGAATTCAGGACATGTTACATGAAAGTATGTCCTACAAAGATTGGAAATCTAAATTGTAGCTTGGTGAAGGTTTAAGAAATGTTAAAAAAAATCTATGAGATATATGTTCCAGTAAATGAAGTAGAGATAGTGGTAGACACTGAAATGTAATAAGAGAGATTTGTGAAAGGTGATCATATGACTTTTTGTCCTGACCTAGCTTTCATCACGTATGGTTGGAGTAATTATACAGTGCTCAGCATTTAACCAACACTGACTGGAACCTGTTGAAATTAGAAGCAATCTAGAAATCAGAAATATATTGTGCCATAGCTGTATTTGTTACTGAGCTAATCTGAGTAGGTGATGAATGTAAGCAAATCAAGTATTGGGAAAAATTGAAACTATCTGCACTTAGAACTTTCCTGTGCACTTAGAAGGGTTGTTTATGAGCAAATTAGCAGAAACCGTTGAATTTTTAAATGTAAATTGAAGTTGTCAAATATCACCTCTATCAAATGCTGCAAACATAGATTACAGTTAAAAAATAAGCATAAAATTGTTGTATTGTAATCTGTTACCAAAATATTTGTTCTTAGATTGTGGGTTTCCACTTCTTTCTTTTTCTGTGGTCTTCTCCCTCCTGTTCCTCTCTCTCTTCTACAGTATCTTGAGATAGATATATAATCTCAAATTTCAATATTCTAGTAGCTGCTTACAATCAAGCTGTATCGCAGAGGAGAAGGCAAGTACAATGAAGAAAATGTATTATAAGTTTAAGGCATTACTGTATACACTTATCTTGAGTGTGTTTTAGCCAGGATTCACAGTAAAATCCTCAGTTTTTCCTCCTGTCAATCATTTATCCATTCATGGATTATGTTTCTCAGGGAATGATATGTAAGACACTACACTATTGGATCTGAATGTAATCGTATTTAGGCTAGAAGGTAATGTGGCAAATGTTTAAGCTGGGAAAGTTTGGGTTGCATGAAGACAGGTGATTTCAACATTATTTTGGCGATGAAATTCAATGTCATGGTAATTCCCTGCTCCGGACTAAAGCAACGCTGTGAATTCACAATAACTTTATTACACAAAATGGTTTGAGGGTAAGAAAAGAGAAAAAATAACTGTAAAAAGGTCAGGTGTATAAAGATGGGTAATGGCGGAAAGAAGGAGAGGGTGAACAAGAGCTGAGGAAGAATATTCTGTGATGTGTGAGGAGAGGGTGGGGCTAGGGCCTTTGGCTCTAGAGCTGAGCTAGAGCCCTTAGGATGTAAAAGCCTGGTTGAGCCAAGTAGGAAAATTAGCCAAAAGCACACAAAAGCCCACTGGCTGAGATCTGTGGACAAGATCCTCTGCAGTCCCCAGAAAAAGGCAGGAGAAAGGAGGCTTAGATGTCGTTTCTGTTCTTCATCAGTGTCCTAGGACCCTGGCTGCGGCTGAACCAACCTTCCAGAGCAGCCCCACCAGGATGGTGGCAGGAAGTTGTTCAGAAGTGTCGTGAACCATCAGTAGAGGAACTACTCAAAATCTGCTACCAGTTGGCACGGGACACACACAGGAGGAAGCCCCATTGGGGGTCTGCAGGTGAGAGCTTCGGTCTCCCCCTTCCCCAGCTGCTCAGTATTTCCCATTGGTTGCTCTGAGGCTGCTGACCAATGGGAACAGGGGCCCTCACAACCCGAGATCCCATTGGCTGCTACCGCTCAGCCCTGACTCTGGGTGTCGGTTGCCCAAAGCAAGAGAAAAACATGAGAATAGCAAAAACACCTCACCCAAGAGACACTTGGTGTTCTACCCAACTGGCACCCAGGTCAATGGTGTGGGGTGATGGGGAAAGCTACAGTAGAGGTGATGCTGCCCAACTTCCAGCAGGAGACTGGTGCATCCTGGACCCAGAGGAAAAGCTGAGCAGGCCAGATGGCAGGCAGAGAGGTAACCAGGCACCTAGAAGGAGCATCTCCAATTGAGAGGAGGGGGACCATAGTGAGCTGGTGAGCTGCTTATCAAGCCAGTGTGTGTGCCAAAGGGCACATGGAGGCACCTGGAGAACCTCCGTAGGGGTTCTGAAAGGGGAGACAGGAAGGGCCTTAGACTTAATAACTCCACACAGCTCTGTTTGGTATCTCATTGGATACCACTGCTCAGCCTTGACAAAAGTATCTGTTGCCCAAAACTTGAAAGAACCTAACTGGGAATCTCACCAGAGGAAAGGGGAATGTGGGAACAAAAAGCCTCACTCAAGAGAGACTTGGTGTTCCTCCCACCTGGCATCCAGGTCAGCAGTCTGGGGAGAAGGAGGAAGCCAGGGGAGAGACGATGCTGCCCAACTTCCCGCAGGAAAAGCTGAGCAGGCAGACACGGTGGTAGCCAGGCACCTAGAAGGAGCATTTCCAATGAGAGAAAAGGGGGCTAAAAGTGATGTGGTGGGCTGCTTATCAAGCCAGATTGTGTGCCCTAGGGCACATGGCAACAACCTGAGCCCTCTGTGGGGGTCCGTCCAGAACAGGGATTCAGGAAGGGTCCTAGATTAATGACTGTTCTCGTCAAAAAGCTGGCAGAGGGGATGGAGTGGTGGCTCAGCAGTTAGGGCGCTTGCCTGGCATGCACAAGCACGCGAGTTCAAACCCCAGCACCACGTACACAAAGAAGTCTTGGAGCAATGAAAGCCACATGAAAACAATAAATAAAATTGATTCTGTCTTTCTCTCTCTCTCTCTCACTGTCCCTCTCTCTTTAAAAAAAAAAAAAAAGCTGGCAGGGCCCTATGCCATGGAGAATATACCCTCCACCACTTTTACTGCACCATATGGAGGGAGACTGGCCTCCCCGCCTTGTGGATTTGGTTCTAGTAGGGAGGTGATGAAAGAGAAGCAAAAGTGATTGGATAGGTAAAGAAAAAAAACCAAGGGCACCAAGATCAAAGGAGATTACCTTTTAGACCAGATAGCTGAAGATCTAATAGATGCATTCAAGTGTTGGAAATTATAAAGGATATATTTTTAAAGCTAGATCACAGAATTGGGTGCAGTTCAAATGCGGACTGATTTTTAGTTCTAGAAAGATACTTTGAACCCAAGTTAGACAAGCAGTGGAATCTCACAGAGGTATAGGATAATCACTATAATCCATTCTGTTAGTTTCAGAGAAAGCGAATTCAAATACTAACAGTTAAATATTATGCATTTTGTATGGTGTGTGTAATTTGTGACAAACCACAACTAGGTTTTATAGGTTATTTGCATATGCTGTACATAAGTGATCCTCATACAGAACCATTGTGCACAATAAATAATTTACTTCAATTTATGGGTTAAGAAGTATATATAAGTTATTTAGTTTCCTCCATTATTTGTCAAAGATTGACATGGCTTTAGCCATTCCTTACCTAATTCTTGTATAAAAGTTTATTGAATTGGAGTAAACACTCTGGGTAAGAACAGTTGCTAAGGAGATGCCTGAAGGATGTCAAACACATACCCTCTGCTGATTTCAAGTTGAAAATTCCTTTTTTTTTTTTTTTTAAAGAGGGAGAGAGAGGGACAGTGAGAAAGAAATAGAGAAAGAGAAAATCTTTTTGTTTGGTTTTTTTATGTGGTTTTCATTGCTCTAACAATTCGTTGTGTACGTGGTGCTGGGGATCAAATGCCTATCCTCGCACACGCCAGGCAAGCATAGTATACTCTGAGCCATTGCTCCAGCCTTGGAAATTCCTCCCTTTAAACTTTGTTCTGAAGCAGTTAGTGGCCACCGTGAAGCATCTGATAGCTCAAAGTTATTACAATCCTTTTGTAATACTATCAAATCTCAGAAGTTTATTAGTAGTGAAGAAAATTACTCAGGTAAAGAAACAATCCAGTTGGGTGTGCTGGTATAATCCTAGCAGCTAGAGAGGCTAAGGCACAAGGACCATAAGTTCAAACGTCCCTAGCAAGTTAGGGAGAGTCTGTCTCAAAATAAAAAAAATTAAAAAGCTGAGGATGTGACTCAGTGGTTAAAAGCCTCTGGGTTCAATGCCTAGTACCAAAACAAACAAACAAACAAAAACAAAAAACAAAAAAAAAAAAATTGAACTGTCATCAAATTAGTGATGTTCGTGACCCAGTTGACTTCAGAAAGTTGAGAGATCAAAGTCATGGGTGAAACACATCATGATAAAAGCAAGCAGAGGATGATGAAGAGAGGTGACAGACGGCCAAGAGGAATAAAACAGAACCTTGGCAAGACTGTAGTACTTTAGCTGCCCAATTATAAGCAAACTAGTTTGCTCAGGTATCAAGATACCTGCTGCTTCTGTTTGAATGTTTAAGAATATTGAGGCAACCCCTGTCCTTCTGACTCCTCTAACATTTAGAGTTTTCTTGATTCTTCTCGACATTCAAGCTTTATCCCCCTTCTCATTTTTTTAACTTAATAGAAACTGTGCCATCCTCCCTCAATGAAGATTCAGGTACCTTCAATATGGTGTTGGAATTTAGTCCTTATTTGCCACAGCAGCTGAAGGACATGCTGACTGAGAGGCAGCCATCATTACTAGAGTTACAACAACAATATGAAGCTACACTAGAGAATTCAAAGCCTAGTCCTGAAGAGTTGAAGCAAATTATCCACAACAGACATGGAGAAGCAGAGGATGGCAGCCCTTCAGAATTAGATTACTTAGGTTTGAATACTCATTCTGAGAACAGGGTGGTATGGATCAATAAGAGATTGACTGAAGAAGAATGTTGCAAACACAGTTGTACCAGAGCAGCTATGACTACATTTTGTTAAGATGAAGCTAATTATGGCCATCTGACCTCATGTTTACATGTGTTCTTGGTTATATTTTCACTGATGCCTCTCTCTGGCCCCTGATTATTAGAATAAGAAAAAAGAATTTTAATATTTGGGTTTTTACATATTGATGTAAAAGGAATTAATCTTTGCCTTATTGAGGTTTCTGTTAATCATACTTATGTTGTAAAGTATTTTGTCATTTTTAGTGTTCTGATTACACTATTGCTTTTCAGTGCCATTGATTAAAAATTACATTAAATCTCTATCACTTGACCTGCACATAACTCAACTTAATGTAATGCCTAACAGTGATCACATAAACTGGACCATAATGCTTTTATTGAAATTAATCCTTAGATTAGATATGTATAGAGACACAAACTTTTCTTAATTTTGACTTTTTTTTTTTGGTCTTATTGAAGCATTCATTGCAAGCATTCAGTTTGGACACTCTCTCAATTTTATTTAATTAAGGACATACAAACTGAGGTTATACTCCCAGGTGTAGGTTCTTAGATACACACACAAACAAATATTTTAAAAGAGGAAAAATGAATAGGCAGACAAGAAGAGGTTAAATAACTCAATGTTGTGTATTAAAGAGCTAGTTTACTAAGGAAATACTCTTATGTTTAATATTTTAGAACTTATAAACAATTCTTGTCAGCAAAATAATTGTAGAATAGCATGAACACTTGTTAGAAAAATAAATTAATATGTTTTCTTATATTTAGCCAATTTCTTCAAATTGAATTTACATAAATGTTAGCCAGAATTTAAATGCAATGTAATATCTTCCATCAAATATCTGCAAAAAGATTTTAAAGTGGTTACAACAGAAATTCCCATATGTCAAATTCCATACATGAGTAATTATAACCAACTACCTAGGATTGACTAGATCCTCACCAAAGCCACCTTGCAAAGCTTCATAAATGGTGTAAAACTTTGGAGGCTGTGAGTCACCTTGAACAAAGTCAGTAATGGTGTTATCTAAATAGAGCTTTCAACCCACAAGAATGACGACAATGCCCAGGAAACTTACAGACCAGACAACACAAAGGGCCCCTACCTAGATGTCCAAGTCTGTTCTTCAACCCCGCCCTGGCCCATGTTCCACATCTGGTCCTCCACAAAATCCATGAGGTAGGATTCCTGGACTAGTGAGTATTTACTGCTTCCAATATATGGCCACTTTTTAAAAATTTGGGTCTTCAGTCTGTGTTTTCAGTCTCACTTTGATTAGGCTCCATGTACAAAAAATGTTTTCCACTACTTGAAAAAGAAAATGCAAGTGAGATGACAAATGGTAACTAATATGTGACCATGGCAATGGGGTGACATGAAAGGCTGGTGGAGGTTGCAGTGAACTGGAGAGTTCCTACCCATCAATTACTTGTTAAGCAGTATAATCTATGATTAGCCATCTACTCCCAACACTCACCCAATTAACTCAATTAGTATCTGTAATGTATTTCATGCTTTTGCTACTAATGTTTACATAAATGCCATGAGAAATTGATCGCATTAGCTCAATGCAACTCTTATATGAAAATCATTGTTCATATACACATAGCAGTTATAGTGGTGTTCTTTGTAAACAACAGAAAACCTGAAAATAGTTGTTTATATTGGACACTTCTACCTGCAAAAGACACTGAGAAATCATATTCAATACCTGTAAGCTGAAGCCTGAGTTGGGGGTTGTTACAGAAGCACTTTGGGAACTGAGGTGTTCTCTGGCCATGCCTTAGAGAGACACCATGCTTGGTGTTCCACCAGGCTTATCAGGAATCCTAAAAGTCCATGTCATACCACAACAGGATTGCCAGACCTGGAAAAGTTGATTGACTCAAAGGAGATAATTTCTTTGGGTTTGTAAAGCTTGCCTTCTTGATTTTCTGGATCAAATAGCCCACTTTTTCTTTAAAGGCCATGAAAGTAAATTCTTCTTAACATGGGAGTTTGAGGGAGTAAAGCTAATGTGGTAGTAAAGAGGGTGAGGAAGGAGTGTCCTTGAGACACTTATGCTGCAAACTCCCCTGGAGGTTTCATTTAGTGTCATTGTTCCTAAAGGAGTTTTATTTTTCACTTCATCTTTATTACCATCTAGTGCCCCTTAAGTGATGGCACAGACCATGATAACCCCTGACTCTGGGGAGTCCAACATGTCAGAGAGTGGATAAGCATTGGGCTGGACAGCATGTTGTCTTTTGTATTAATGCAATGGTTTATTGTTGTTTCAGAGGATTTTTATTACAGTTTTAAATAAAAGTGTAACATGTTAAATATGTAGAATAAAAGTGCAATAAAAAAGATAATTACTTTGGCACAAATTTCAGTTTCTATAGTTTCTATATTCACTCCTTTCTTGTGCTACCTGGCTTGACCCTAATATTGTTACAGCGAGATTGTGTTACTTGCATGTCAGTTTAAGAAATGTGACCATCAGGCTGGAGCAGTGGCTCAGCAGTTGTGGAGCTTGCCTGACATGTGCGAGGATATGAATTCAAACCCAAGCACCATGTACACAAGGAAGTCTGGAACAACGAATGTCACATGAAAAACTAAATAGGAATTGGTTCTCTCTTTCTCCCTCTCTCTCTCTCTCTCACTGTCCTTCTCTCTTTAAAAAAAAAAAACGAAAATGAAAAAGAAATGTGACTATGGATTAATTCTTACTTAATCTTAATTTGTTGGTTTTGGTTTCATAGAGCATTCTGCATTGATGTTAGGATGCACAAATATCAGGTGTGCTATATAGAAAGAATGTATTAATGTTTAGTGTCTATAAAAGAAGGGCACGGGTTAGAGGAGGATGGGCAAGGGGCAGAGTCATATTACTATTATAGTAACAACCAATGCAAAAATATGCAACATTAAAATGAATATCCATTTAATGCTATGACCTCTACAATATTAATAACCAAAAAAGCAGGATTATTGAGGTCAGCACATGCCAATATGTAACTAGATCAGGCTTTAAAGCAAACAACATTTGTCCCCTATAGCATCCACTGCAGTAATAATTACAATGAGATGAGTGGTGGGGACATGATTCATATTAATTAGTTTTTTTTAAGAGAGAGGAACAGTGAGAGAGAGAAAGTTAGAAACAATTTTTATTTAGTTTTTTCATGTGGCCTTCATTGCTCCAAGACTTTGTTGTGTATGTGGTGCTGCAGTTTGAACTCATGTACTCACACATGCCAGGCAAAAGCATCATAACTGCCCAGCTACCACTCCAGCCTCTGTACTAGTTAATTCTTAAAGAAGGTAAAAAATAGTTAAAAGAAAGGAAAATTTAATGGAAAGGTAGAAAAATAATTACAGTATTCAAATGTGAATATAAAGAATGTAGAAGACATGTAGCAGGTGATTATTACAAGGAAAGAGGAGAAACAATAAGAAAATCTAAATAAAAGGAGAGTGAAAGAGATTACAAGAGAATTTTACTGTTAATGGTAGAAGGAGAGAATGAAAAAAAGCAAAAGCACAACAAAATAAAGCTAAAATAAAGAAACCAAAAATGTTACCTTCAAAAGAGAATGCAAGGAAATATACCTATATTTTAAAAATACTAAAAATGAGAAAATGTAGCAAATATGTATGTGTAAATATGTCCAATTAGCACAGCAAAAATACCAAAACACAAACAAACAAAAGGAAAATTCTTGATGAAAAATATAAGAATCTTCTCTACTAAGGGGGCCAATGTATTGAAAGAAGAGCAGTCCCACTGGAGCTCCCCCAGCAGGCCTCTACACATGGACAGAGGTCTCAGCTCTGACCCACAGCTGCCACCCCCACCAAGGAGCCCTGCTGGAGCCAAACCCAGAAGCCTCTGTGGTGGCAGAACCAGGCCTCGGGTCCAGGACCCTCAGACATGGCAACAGCCCAGTCCCAAACTGCCTATCTGCCCTACACATAGTCACCCAGTTGTAGCCCATTCCTGCCAGGTTCAGATACATTGAGCCCATACCCACTGCCAAAGATCCCAGGTCCTGTTGCTGTGTGCAGTGGCCC
>PVKS010034149.1:0-21151 GCA_004027875.1 Aplodontia rufa | reverse complement strand
AAAAGGAAGGTGATATTTTGCCATAGAATACAGAGACCTGCATTCTAGTACTAATGGTTTAGATATGAAGTGTCCCCCAAAAGCTCACATAAGAGACAATGCAAGAATTTTCAGAAATGAAATGATCAGATTCTGAGAGTGGTAACCTATCAGGGGACAGATCCACTGAAAGATCAACTTGGTGCTAACTGTAGACAGGTAGGGTGAGGCTTGAAGAAGTATGTCACTCGTGGTTTGATTTTGAGGTTTATATTTGTCCTTGTAAGCAGAACTCTCTGCTTCCTGGCAGTCATCTTCTGAGCTGTTCTCCTCTATCCCTTCTACCATAATGTTCTGCATCACCTATGGCCCAGAGCTATAGAGTCAGCTGATCATGGACTGAACCTCTGAAATTGTGAACCAAAATAAACTATTCCTCCTCAGATTACTCTTGTCATGTCTTTTGGTCATAGCAATGGAAAGGTTGACTAAAGTAAGTACCAACTTTATAACTAATTTAACTTTCAGTAATACATTACTGGGTATGAACCACCTTTTTTCATTTTTAAA
The DNA here is from genome assembly GCA_004027875.1 of Aplodontia rufa. Classification (NCBI taxonomy): domain Eukaryota; kingdom Metazoa; phylum Chordata; class Mammalia; order Rodentia; family Aplodontiidae; genus Aplodontia; species Aplodontia rufa. Next base: position 20,602 of record PVKS010034149.1, on the reverse strand, counting down.
CTTGGCAGTTTCCACAAATTAGACTCAATGATTCCTTTTATAACCCAAATCCTATGTGAATCTGTAAAGAAGTAGTGTCCTGGTCCAGTCGGGTTCTGACCTGAGGGACAGGCTGGGGACAAGGAAAACCACTGGCCGGAGACCCTAAACAGTCTTTCTTTGTCAAAACTTTACTTTTCCTTTTTATACTTCCATGCTTTACATCTCTCTTTCAAGGCAACGTTCATTTGTGCTGCGACGACAAAATGCCTAACATTAAGTAATCTCAAACAAGTCAAGGCAACGCTACAAGACTCAATTTCAGAACAAACGTAGACAGCAATTTCTCACAGTTCTGAAGGCTGGGAAGTTCAGGAGCAAAGCATAGGCAGGTTCAGCTGCTGACAAGAGCTTATCTTCCAAAGGAGCAGGGACACCACATCCAGCAGCAAAGTAGGAGAGCTCTCTCCCAAAGGAAGAGCTCTTGACTGCTGGCTGGAGCCTCTTTTTTAAAGGCCTTCACCCCACCCCCTAGAGGCCTCTCTACATTAGCTCCTTCATTGCCACACCTGGATTTTGGAGGCACACGTGTGATCAGTAGGCCTCTACCTGCACCCCTTGAAGGATCTAGAATAATTGGCAGGTGATACCAATGCGAAACGTCTGAAGCCCGTGTGGACACCCTGTTTTTCAAGCTTAACAATGTACAATCTAGCAGCCCCTCCCGAAGGAGCTTATGCAAACAGCAACAAGATCCAGGACAGCTGATAAAGTAAAGGTCAGACCCCAACAAAGTAGAAAACTAGATTGATAATTTTGGATGGCCGAGGAGTCGGTTATTACTATCTGCCATTTGGTAAGAATATAAAGGAAGTTGGCAGAAATGAATGATAAAAGATTGTAGAGAGAAATTCATATGACCAACTTCTGCCCATTTTTTAATCCCTAAATTGTAAGGAAAAGTGGGAAAATTCAGTTTTCTTTTCTTCTGTGCTCATGACAACTAACTAAAGTAAAATTTGGGTTTAGAGAATGTGGAGAACTCTTTGAGAAAATTAAGCACTTAAAAAGAGAGAGAGTCATACTGTGGTAGGCTCCAAAGTCAACTGTATAGTTCAACAGCAAGGTCAGGAGCAGGGGAACATTTGGGAGATAGCCATAATCACAGAAGACTGAGGAAGCCTCATCAAGAGCCATCCTGCATGTCGAGTAGTACCTAAGGGAGGAGGTTCTGTGAGCATGTCTGAAAATTATCACCTTACTTTGCAACTGAAGGCTTTTCCTGGCTGGGAGAAGAATCTTGGTTGATGAAACACAGAAGGGCACCTTCCCTCACATATCAAAAAATAATTCCAGACAATAGTTAACAGAGTCCACACAGATAAAATGACAAAATTGATATCACATCCATGTAGACTATTGTGATATCTGCTAAGGTTAATGATGATCCTCTAATTTTAACAGTTGAAGCAATAAACTCTCAGGATATGTGGATCTAGCAGAACATTATCTCTGTATCAGGACTTGGACCTGGCCAGGAAGACTATCATAAGCAAGAAAATTTTACAAAAGGGCTCACACATTTCAGAGATTCACTTCAAGAAACAATGTGGAGACTCAGTTTACTGCCTTCCTTCACCTTGGACTCTCTAGTCCTAAATCCCACTCCTGAAAACTCCTTATTTCCTGTGAAGTTTGACATAGAAGGCTCTACAATAATCTTCCTACTAGAGCCAAGTAGTGACCTTTTTCCTCTATCAGCTGAAATCTACAAAATTCCTACTTCATAGGTTTTGAAGAAACAGAGACAATATTAGGAAGTACACAGTCTCTCAAACATCTGCTATTTTGGCCAATGGCATGAGATTCTTTGCCTTATTTGGCATAGATGATAATTACTCATTTATCATGGGACAAAAGACTAGGTTCACTTTAGACAAACAGTGTTTTGAAAGAGTAAGGTGTTATGAGTTGGGGCACAACGTGGGAAATATTATTTTTGTTGTTATTTGGGGCAGATGAAAGCTCAGAATTGCTCTCTTTGCAAATATAAATATGAAAATGACATTTATCCATTTGGCATAATCTAAATAATAGACATACTTACAAAATATTGTCTCAAGCATGTTTTAGGTATTCCCTACAATGACATATACCAAAAATATCTCAAGAAAATTATGAAAAGTATGATTATAAAAAGGATTTATACATAATGACATATACTGTTATAGAAACTTATAACCACATAAATGGTGGATAATCCATTTACAACTAGCAAAAGTTGCACTCACCCATTCATTAATGAATACATATTCTATACTTTGAGGAAAACACTCTACTAGATACATGAATATAAAATATAATGAATGCTACTCTTTGGTCTTATTTTACTGATAGAGTAGACATATCATCCCATGTTCATAATATATCACTATGTTTTTGAGAGTTTTGTGAAATATGAATATACATATGTAAATATACATTTGTGCATATATAGCTGTATCTATAACTATAATTTTAAGAAATAATCATCACATTTATGCATAAAGCTACTTTTTTTGTTTATAACAAACATACTTGAAACTAAATCTTTTCTCAATATGTACTTAATGCATTAAGATAATTTTCTGGAGAACTTATATATGAAGACATTTTAAAGTGTTGATAGTTATTGTCAAACTGAATTGCAAAAAGCTTATACTACTGTATTCTCCAATCAGCAGTGTATATAAGATATTCTATTTTCTTCAATTATTGCCAGCATTGAATATTATCATTTATAAGATTATTTATAATTTTATCATTAAAGAGCAGTGGCTCATTAGCATTTTTATTTTTATTTCTTTGTTTATTATTGAGCTTAAAAATATCTTCATACATTTGTTAGCCATTTAAGTTTCTTCTATTATGCTTTGTTCATGCACATCTTTTCAATTTCCTACTGTGTGAATTTATTCTTTTAATTTGTACAAAGCTTATTAATTTATATTTCTTACATTAAATATGTCTATTTGACAATTAATAAAAAGTGTACTATCTGAAGAACATTTTTGTTTAAATTTTTCTACTCTTCTACAAGATCCTGACACTAAAGCCTTAGTAATATATGTCATTTTTTTCCTTTTCATATCTTTGTGTCTTTATTCTAACAATTATGTTTATATTTTAGCTCAAGGATTGCATTTTTTCATTGAATTGCTTTATCTATTACTTGGTAATGGAAAAAAATTAACCTTGACAGAATTGAATAAAATCCATTCTACCCTATAATAAAGATTCAGAGATTCATCTTTATGATGGAGGAAGCATATATGTATATAAAAGACACCATTCCATACAGTGAAATAGACAAAACTGTATGGTCAGAATAGAAATCACATCAGTGTTGGTTATGATGAGACTTATGGATCTCTGTTAACCATTCAAATAGAAGGAAATTTCTACAAACATCTTGTTAGCAATGATACAACCAAGAGGATCTGTGTGTCTAAAATTAGCTGTTACGTGAGGCAAAAATGTGATAGACCTGAAATCCAACTTAGAGTGTTTTCTCCCAGCTTCTCTGCTTGTTCATATCAGTTGAGGACAATAATTATCAATATGTGGCCCCAGGGTAGGCTTAGGGACAAGTTTTGCCTTGTGGTTTTAATAGAGATAGAAACTGCTGTTTGGTTACCTGCGGCCAGCTATTCATAATAACTTACTGGTATTTTTATTTTTTTCTTCCACATTGTGTACTCTAAGGGTAAGTTATCAGAAATAAATAAATATAAGACCATCATAGGAGAAATACACTTTAAGTTTGTTAGATGTACAGAAAAGAAATATTTATGTGTTCTTTAATTAAATAAAAATATACAAGTGGAATAATGCTTTGTTAACATTTAGAGAATAGTCCCCTCTGGGAATATGATTGAGATTTATGTGAAGTGAGCATTGAGGATTAGAAGTCATCTGTAAATGTAAAGGATTTGCTCTAACTCCCTATTTCAGTTTTTCAACACTAGTTGTTGGGTACTGATGTGTCAGTCAAATTTTCTGGATTTTGATTTAACTGCAGATTTACTTGAGCATTGTCAGAGATCATGCAGTTCAACTTCCTCATTTTACACATGAGAAAGCAGAGATCTTAAAGGCTAAGTGATTTGCCCAAAGTCACACAACTTGTTAGTGACATAGTGGAAGCTAAAACACAGAGCTCCTAATTCCCAATCTTTTCCACTTTACCACATTGACTTCTGAAATAGTAAAAGACCTTAGCTTAACCTTCTAAATAGTTAACTTTTTAAAGGTTAGTGAGATTTTTGTGTGTGTGAACAAAGTAGGAAATGATATTGATTTAACTTGTTTTAGTATTTCAAGTAACCTGTGTGATTTTTTATTAAAGCACATGTTCACACACAAAATATAACATCATCATCATGAACCAAAGCCATACACAGGGCCCAGAAAATTTTCCCTATTTATTGAGCAATTCAAAAACTTAAACCTTATTGAAGAATTAGGTTTTTGATTTATTTATTTTAAATTGATTAGGACATTTCATCATGAGGGTATTTCATACCTGTTCATGCATCCATTCATTGTGTGTTAGGACTATATCCTCTCTTTTCCCCTTCCCTGTTCTCCTCACACTCTTTAATAACTCTGTTCTACCTGTAACCTCCTACAGCTCCTGAGGTGATGTACAAAAAAACAAAATCAATTTGATATAGAGAATTAAAAGACTTTATTGACCTCAAAATGCCTGCCGGCAAAGTTTGAGTATACGACAAAATCTCAAGACAAGCTCACAGGTTTGAACTGTCTTGGAAGTTTGCAGATATTACTCCCCTAACAACATTACACTATATTTTCTAATCCCTTCCTAATTAACCTCTGCCTCATCACTAAAGGATTTAAAATAATTAATAAGTGTAATAATTAACAAGAGAGGCATAAGGCGGGAACATTCAGAATTTACCTCCAGGATCCCTGCTCTTGCTCATAGCGTCATTACAAGAGTTTCCGAGAGCATGTTATGATCTGCACTACTTGATAACAAGTTCACAGGGAGATTTACTATTCCATAAAATTTCCAAGCACAGTTTCCAATTATGGTCATGGCTGTCCTGCTCAGCATAAAGCATCTGAGTGAATTAGCCTCGAAATCCACACTGTTGCAATGAAGTGGCTATCCTTGATTTTCTTGCTATACCTAACATTAACATGAGACTTGAAGTGCTAATGCAGCAAAAAGGAAATGCAGATGGGTCTCAAAGAAATGAAGAAGGTTAAAGTAGGTAAAGAAAGACAGTTGAATGCAAACCAAGCTAGTGTGTTGGGTTGCTAGTGTGTTGTACTAATAAAACTTAATGCTGATTTTTTTTAGAACTAGCTGAGAACTGTTGTTATTTTACCTTTTGTCCTTAGAGTGTTCAGAATAACTCACCCTGAATTTTACTTGATAATGCTACTCATTTTAGGCTGAACACTCATGGTATAAATTGTGGGATGGAGAATTGTAGATAAAAAGTAAATTGTGAAGTGCTCTTCGGAAAAAATAATACACGTATATATTGTTTTAGTCAGCTTTTTCGCTGATGTGACTAAAATACCTGGCAAGAACAGTTTTAGAAGGAAAAGTTTATTTGTGGACTCACAGTTTCAGAGGCCTTAGTCCATAGAAAGCTGGCTCCAATTCCTCGGGCCTCAAGTGAGACAGGACATCATGGTGGAGGAGTATGGTGGAGGCAAGCAGCTCACATGAAGATCTGGAAGAAGAGACAGGGACTCCACTTACCAGATACAAAATATATACACTAAAGGTATGGCCACAATGATCCACCTCCTGCATTCATACTCTACTAGCCTCCGGTTAATCCTTATCAGGGGATTAGCTCACTGATTGGGTTAAGGCTCTCAACAACCCAATCATTTTACCTCAGCCATCCTGCTTTGTCACATGTAAGATTTTGCAGGGGTACCTCACATTCAAACCATAATACTTATATAAAGTAGGATAGAGCATAAGAAAAACTGACCTATTACATAGGTGTGACTGAGGCTTTATCCAGTCCCAGTCCTGTATAAAGTGCTGGAGATAGGATGGCATGTAACCTCACATTGTGGCAAAAAGACTTTATGTTCCTTCACCAGGGAGTTATTAACTGAGTCACAGTCTGGAAGGGATGGTAACTTGGGTGAAAAGGCTGTGCAGTACAGCAACGGTAGCCATGGACCATACATTTATTGAAGAAAAATAACTTATATTTATTAACCACTAATGCAAAGTAAAATATTAAAGCCAGATAAGTTCCTTGACAGTATTGAAGGAAATTCTGATCTTCTCTAACTGTATCTAGGCTTGAGAGTTAATTAGAAGGACTGAGAGGTTTATTGTTTAGATATCTAGCAGATAAACTACTCAAAGTCTACCTTAGTCTGTTCTTGCTGCTATAATAAAACATCTTAGGCAATTGTATAAAGTGTAGAAATTTATTTCTCATAGTTCTGTACACTAGGAAGTCCAAGATCAAGGTGTCTGGTGGGGGTCTTCTTGCCACGTGCTCACATGACAGAGAGAGGCAGCTCCCTGAAGCTGCTTTTGTAAGGACATCAACCTCATGATGTAATCACCTTTTGCTGTCACCCTGATGGTTAGGTTCCAGCACATGAAGTCAGAGGACCGTTCACTGCTTCTTTCTTCTCTGCTAATGCCACCTGGATTCTTCTCTTTTTCTTTCTTTTTTTTTTTCTGGCAGAGTTATGCAGTACATAACTCAGAGTCCAGGCATGTATGTTAGGTGGATTAGCCTTTGTGGCTTCATTCCATGGGATAGAATTGACCCACAAGGAAGCTATACAATGTCTTTCGTAAATTTTTTTTTTGGAGGGAGGAGAGCTGAGATTGAACCTTGGGATGCTTAACTACTGAGATATACCCAGGCATTTATTTATGTTTATTACTTTTTTTTGAGGCAGGATCTCACTAAATTGCTTAGAGTCTTGCTAAGTTCCTGAGGCTGGCTTACAACCTGTCATCCTCCTGCCTCAGCCTTCCAAGTGGCTGGGATTACAGGCATGTGCTACCGCACCTGGCTCTTTGGTGTTTTTGAGCAAATTGTGATTGTTTCTGTCTTTAATCTTCAGATTGTCTCTGTCCAGACTTCTTGTTCCCAAGTATACACATGGCTAATGTCCCTACTTCATTAGCACCGTGATCAAATTCACCTACGAGTTAACATTCCCTTGTCCTCTTCCTACAAAAGGCATTCCTTCCAGCCTGGCATGCTCTATGTATTACACAGGTTTCTCTATCTCAATACTTATTACAGTCTGAAATATTTATTTGGTCTTTTATATGTCATCTACGTTCCTAGTGCTTCTCCCTGAGTGGAGGAATACCTTGTGTTTTTGTTCTCTGCTCTGTAGTCAGCTCTCTACAAAGTGCACCGATGGTGCTCTGTGACAGTTTGCCGAATGAATTCTAAATGGAACAGGAGTCACTTGCAAGGATGGCGATACCAACGAGGCTACAAAGAGGAGCTGACATTTAGGTAGCTTCCAGAGAGAAGGTAAAGCATCACCCAAAACAGGGAGCAGGGCAGAAGTTTCCAACTGGCTGTGAGGAAAAAAGGGAATATGATCAATGTTATCAGGTTGCTATTAAAATTAGGAAGAGGACTGATGGAGTCTTATGACATGGAAAAAGCAATGCCAGGGGAAAACATGGGTTCTTTCCAATACATTTTTATATAAATACACAATATATAATAATGTTACCTATAATATATATGAGACACATATACATAATATATCTGTAAATATTATTATTATATTAGTTCTTTTAGGTTAGTTCTTTTGCTGGGAGAACAATTAAAACGGTTGCATGTTTCTTGAAGTTTATATTAGAAGTGTCAGTATTTAAAAGTGTTTTAGAAAAACAATTAAAATTGAAGCATCTGAAATTGCTTCATTTAGCTGTCTCCTTTGCAAATGATATGAATTTATAAGTAATGGGAGGTAAGTGGAAAACTATTATGTTTCTTTATAGTTTAAATCAGTTACTTGAATGGCTTCAGGTTAACAAACATAGTAAAATACTTCTTAATTTTTTATTTTCAAATACCTAGTTTAAAATAGTATTAGCTAGAAAAAATATGATCTTGAATATTGATGGTCTTTTCTATTTCTATCTTAGTTATTGAGATATTTTATTTGCCTGGAATCATCATGGAAATTTTCCCCATGCCTAAATCTAAAATATATTCAGATTATTGCTATGAATTTGCTAAGTGGGTGAGTAATTAGTAGTTGCATTACAGACAAATCCTAAATGCTCAGTGGCTTTGTGCAAAACAAGTCTGTTATTCACTTATGCTCAATTTAACATGGCATGACGGGAGGAAAGGTGCAGAGTTTTCTCAGTTTGATATCTCTTGGATCCAAGTTTTCTCCTTCACTGTTCTTGAGATCTCAACATGTGATCCCCAAGATTTTGGTGTTAAGAAAGAGAGAACAGTCAATTAGCACACAGGACCCTTAATGCCGTATTCTGGAAACGATATACTACATTTCTGTTCACAGTACTTTGCTTAATTTAGAAATGTCATTCATCTATCTTCAAGGCAGCCTAGGAAGTTTTAGTCTTCCAAAAGGCCAAGAAAAAGCAGGGGCTCTGAATATAGGTGAACTACAATTCTATGATCATGGAGAAAATATGGTAATGTTTGGTCTTTGTACAAAATTAGAAGTTCTCTGCTTAATTTTCAATTATTATAATAATATTTATATTTGGTAATGTGTTCTTTTCTTCACCTACACTATCTCTATTGTAACTCTTTCTTACCTTATATTTTTAAAGCCATAGTTAACAAAAATTTTTAGAAATTGCTTGTTGTTATATTCCTAAGTTGTCTTTTTTATAAAGTGAAAGACAAATTATCCTGCAGATATTTGTGTTCCACCATGTTTTTTGTAGTGAAGAATAAAGAAATGCTACCTATACAATTAGGAAATTTTCTGAGAGCAAGACCATGGTATGTAATAATTTCTAAATTACAAAAAATCACCATATAATTACATGCTGGATTTTTTAGAGAAGAAAAATGTAAGTGAAAGTTCATGGTAATGAAAACTTGGAGAGAGCGTCATTATTTGCCAGACCTTTAAACAATGGGTCTCTTTGTCCGCGATTAAAGAGTGCATACAAACTTTGGGTAAATATATTTGAATGTGTTCTTAAGAAAAAGCAGAATAGATTATACCACAGTAGCTAATCTACATTGTAGATTAAGTGACAGATTAATCAAATTAATCAAATTAATCTTTGTAGGTCAGAATAAATCAATTGTCTGCCATTTTGATTGTTGACAGATAATTCCAGGAACAAAGACTTTAAGCCTCACTTATAAATGGAATTTTCCACTTTGCTTTGAATTATAGATATAACCAAGATGAGAGGATTTATTTTATTCCATGATCAGATGCTTTACATATCTATGTTCTGAAAATGTATATATTTAAACATGAGAGAACATGTCTGCATTTAGTTTCCTAGATATTCGCATAATGGTGATCAAAAGGCAGAAGCAAACTCAGTGCTGTTTTCTGCTGGATCTATACACTATCACTCAAGTTAAAGTTATTATGGGCATCTGTTATCAAGAAGTTTGTCATAGTAGAAAAAAATCATTGTAACTTCTGTTGAAAGTATGCTAGTATTATTCATAAACTTTCCACAAAACATAAATATGTACATGCATACATACATAACCTACATGCAGCCCTCAAGTAATGATTTGGCAGGTTTGTTTTGAGTTCATTTTAGTTACTTAAGCTATTTCCTTGTATTTCTACTCCTTCAGTAAGCACTCAGCTCCTATATACAGACATAAATTGCTTCTGGACAAAATAATATTCTCAGTATGGAAGCTACTGCACATATTTAGAGGAGCATATTACAGTAATGCATTCCAGGTTTATATCTAAAACAGAGTTAAACAATAAAGCCCTTGTCATTGAATCTTGAGACACTAGTATCAGTACTAGTTATGTAGATATCATCATTTTATTGATTTTACATGGCAGCATAATCTTATCTTAAGTGACCATAAAAGGTATCTTATTTTCTGTAAGAACAATGAATGAGTTATTTTTATGTATTGTGTCAGAATAAACAATAGTCAAGCAATCCATTTAGAGACAAGCACTAGGATTGTCTAATTAAAGGTAAAAACAAAATTTAGTATAACAAGGAACAAAATAAATTTCACCTCCTCTAAGCAAGTAAGAATATGTTAATTTTTGGATGAAATCATTACCAAACTACCATGCAGTGCACAGTGTATATACCCTGTGATTATCATAAGCTTCAAAGTTGAAAATAATTACTTAGTATTAAAGCTTTTTACTATTTCATATGAACACATAAAATAAATTGGAAATATATTTCTACAGTTTGATTACAGTTTATTGGTGTTATAATAGTCTAACAATACCATTTAAAATTGCATATAAGCATTTCCAAAATAATCTCAAAAGTACAAAAAATGAGAGGGTTCAAAAGGAAATATCAAGGAAACTGCTGAGATTTCATAATTACCATGTGCATATCACAATTATTTTTTGCTTTTTACTTTTTTAATATAGAAAGGGAGAACAGGAGAGAGAGAAAGAGAGAGAATCAATTTTATTTAGTTTTTCATGTGGCTTTCCTTGCTATGTTACTTTGTTTTGTATGTGGTGCAGGGGTTCAAACTTGAGTTTCTCAACATGGCAGGCATAATCACAGAGCCGCCACTCCAGCCCCAATTTTTGCTTTTTTAAACTCATTAAAAATAGGTTTGCTTCAAGCCTAAAATGTTGTCAAAGTTCACTCTTTCAAACTATGTTTCAAACTACAAATACACAGAACACAGATTTCTAATAGACTTTGGTTACATTAGCAATGTACTTAAAAACTCATAAAATGATCATGTTTTACCTTATTTTTAAGTTTTATAATTAAAGGACTGTTGTGGTAGCTCAGCGGTTATGGTGCTTGCATGGCATGAGTAAGGACTGGGTTTGAATCCCAGCACCATATATACAATGAAGTGTCAAAGCAATGAAACCCACATGAAAAACTAAATAAAATTGATTTTTTTTCTCTCTCTTTCTCATCATCCCTCTCTCTTTAAAAAATAAAAATAAAAAAGTATCATAAGTCAAAGAAAATTTTGTATAACAAAATAAATTATCAGGGCAGAAAAGAAAGAAAATCTGTAGGTATACCATGTCAATGAGATAAAACTATAAGTGCATAATTATTTCTTTAAGAAGACACATTTTTAAAAATGAACAAAGCTCTATAAATAAATATGTTGAATTTATAAAATGAAACTTAAGAGAATATTAGCTTTTAGTTTATGCTATTTATTATTACATTTCATTAACAAGAAATATTTAATTCAAAATATTTTTGATTATATACCAGGTTAGCCTTTATGAATGACTAACATGTGTTAGACACGTAGCATGTGATATCATCCTTGACTTCTAGCTATTTACAGTCCAGTCAAGGAGAAAACTTACATTTGTGGAAACCATAAAAGACAATATAAAAGGCATATCTTAAGTAAGAGTTAAAGGAAGATAAAACAGGAGATACATACATATTCCAGATTGCTCAAATAAACAGTCTCCTGGATGAAGATGAACTTCATATATATCCTTAATAATGGTTAAGATTGGCTTATACAAGAGTTAGAAGCAGATCTAAAAAAAGAAGTAATTTCACTCATTTGTGTTACTCAATATTTTGTGCCGTTATTTACTAAAGGTAGCAACTAAATAAGTGGTCAAAATCACCGTCAATATTTTAATAAAATGGGATAATTCAAAATCCTTAAGAAATAAAACTTAATGGGGTTTCCTTTTCTATACTGTGATTTGTATATTTACTTATAATCAGAAGAACTACACAAATAAAAGTTTTAATAAAATAAACAAGAATAGAAACTTTCCCATATGCCCTTAAAAGATAAGAAGACACAATTGAAAGAAAGAAAATGATTAAAAATTAAGGACAAAAGTGAAACAGAATAACAGTTTATTTTTTATTAAATAAATAATAAAAGCAAATAAAATAATAATGATGACACTAACTGTAACAGCTTTTCTGTTAATGCAACCGAAAGTCCTGACAAGAACATTTAGAGGAGGAACAGTTTATTTGAGGGATCATGTTTCAGAGGTGTCAGTCCCAGAAGATCTGACTCCATTCTTTGAACTTGAGGGAAGGCAGATCATCATGGAAGAAGAGTATGTTGGAGGAAGGTGACTCAGGGTATGGCACCGGAAAGCAGAGAGACTAAGCTCAGCTCACAAAGTATATAACAAAAGCATGCCCCCAAAGACCCACCTCTTCCAGACTTTGTTCTACTACCTACAGTCACCACTGAATTAATCCCTATCAGCGGATCATTCCAATGATTAGATTAAGGCTCTCCTAACCCAATCATTTCACCTCTAAAATTTCTTGCATTCTATCACATTTTTAGATGTGGGAAGCACCTCACATATAAACCATAACACTAATAATAATAGCTGTAAACAGTTATGGCATGCTAGGTATGTGCCAGACACTGTGCTATATAATTCATGTATACTATACTACTTTTCTCACACAAATCTAAATAGCAGATACTATTTTTACTCCTAATTTTCTGGTGGAGAAAATGAGAATTTTGAAAGTTTTAGATCACTAAACAGATGAATTATTGCTTATTCAAATATTAACTGTTTATTTATTAAAGACTCGCATAGAGATTTGTGAAATAAAAGGTTCAGGACTCCCATTGAAAATGAAGGGAAAGAATAAGAGGTCCCTTTAAATAATCTCTGTATTCTGGAGAAAAATCTTAAATGGCATGCGGATACATGAGTTGGTATTCTTATACTATCTTTCTGTTCAGCAAGTTATTTAAAAATTGAGAATAAAATTTCAGAAAGAATCACTATCCCTTGGAAATGATTCAAGATAGGCTAAATTGTTGACATTTTTAGCTCAGGTTAGGGTTCTGGTGGTTACACAAAGCAGACTGTGCAAGCTCAGAATGGATCTCAGAAAGAAAAGGAAGTATGAAGACCCAATAAATTGAACCAAATAAGGTGATTAAAAAAAAAGGTTGTTGATATCTTTAAAGAAAAGAATGAATAGCTGTTGATAATAATCTGCAATCTCTCAACAGAAAAGTATATCAAGGACCTGGGAGGGCACTTGGATTTCAGCTACTGACAGAGCAATGCCACCATCTTATTTTCTACCACCCCTTCCTGTAGTGAAGTACAGTGTCACTGCTGTGAGCATAATCTCTATTTTCTGCCATGGAAATGAGAAAAATAGAAGCTACGTATATGTAAAACTGTCCGTTGTTAGAGACAAACCCATTTGTAAATTGACAGCATTCTTTCATATGCCCCTTTAGATTTTCTAGCTTCATCAAAGGGAATTAGGAGGAAAACTCTTATCTGAATTTGCAGCTTTTGCCTACTAAAAAAGGAAGACTTAGCTTTTTATGTATATTAATTATATTAGAATTAACTTAGAAAAATATTTTAAGGATAATCTTTTTTGGTATATTTCTTTCATTAAGAAAAAGCTTATTTTGAAAATTGTTAAATTCTATTTTTCTTCTTCATTTTCAGAAGACAGTGGGGACAAAAATGCTTAATAAGATGTATTAAAAAAAAGAAAAGAAGCTGTAAATGGGAAAGGTGAAGAAGCTGAGCTATAAATCAGGAGAGATGATAAGCGACCTTAAATGTCATAGTAAATAATTTTCCCATGCTTCAGTAACTATCAGCTGGAAAGTCCAGAGGCATTGAATGCAACCATTAGTCAAGTTTTGAGAAGAATTTTGTTTTGATTTCTGGTGAGTCTCAGCTTTCTCCGTAAATTATCAACTTTCTAAAGTTTACTTCCACGATAGCTGCAGCAGATATATATACAGTTCATATGGTCTGCAGAAGAGACCTCAGAAATCATTCCCCTGGATGAATCATCATATAGCATGTTCCAACATGTGCTAGGAGAACCTAGAAGTCACTGGTTAATTAAGACAAGCAGAATCTCCGTAATGCAGTATTTATGTTGGAGGCTGGTGTTCATCAAATGGAAACAAAAAGAGAGATGAATGAAACACATGCAGGAAGGCGATGAGAAGGTATATAATCAGCAACAGTCATTGACATCTGGGAATAAACAAAGGGGAGGTTTTTTAATTTTTATCAGTTCTCTTTAGATGTACATGACAATAAAAAGGACAATGATGTAATTATAAAAACATGAAGTATAACTTGTTCTGATTTGGTCCCCAGTATTACACCATTCCCTCCTTTTCTCCCACCGCCTGTTCTTTTTACATACATAAGACAGTAGAATAAGCAATGACATAATTATTAAAGCGTGGAGTATGGCTTGTTCAAATTCAGTCCCCAGTATTTCCCAAGCTTTTGAGATAATGTAAGAAGGAGAAAGGCATGTGTAATTTGGTGTTTAGAATCATTGCTTTGGTTTCACTCTAAAAAATATGGAGCAGAAAACAAGACATTGGACTTCTTATATCTGATTTCTTTTCTTTTTTATTTTTCATTCCCATATAGCCAATGTACCATGACATTTGATTTATTCTCTGCTAGAAAAATACATTTATGTCAAGTACTGAGATGTACTGGATGTTCTTCTGAGACATTATAGCCATGAACAAAGGAGGCACAGTCCTTGCTCTTACATAATCACATTTATTGATGCTGGGGAGTCTCACCTATGCTCCTAGCTTCAGCTCCCGAGAATATTCTGTCAATTTTCATATATTTCTGTAGAGCCTGCTTTCTTAAGTCTCATACTTAGTGTAATTGAGGGCTTGCTTCAAAAAGTTATCTTCAGTTTTCTTTTGTTTTAAATGCACCTCAACTATAAATTAAACTTCAGTTTTCCTTAAAACTCTGCCTTTACCTTTTCTCTTTCATTTCTAGAAATGATATATCACAAAAACCCAGTTGCTACAGTCCAGCCTGTGTGTCACCCATCTCACGCACGCAAGTCACCCCAAGCCATGTCAGCTCCCTCTCTCATCTGAGTAGCAGCAATCACATCCTCAGAGGCCTCAGACACTAGGATTGCACCTCCAATTCTGATTCCAAAAGTTATCTTCTCAATGTGAAGACAAAATCATATCAACCCTAATGTTGAACTGCTTTAATGGAAGTCTGTTATCTTCAAGAAAAATACGAGAGTCCAAAATGGCTTATAAAGTCTTCCATCTCCTCACCTTCATATCCTCAAAACATTCACCTTTCTCTCCAGAGGTAATTATTACTAACAAATAAAAGGGTTTCCTTTTTGTTTTTGCCCAACAGTAATTTTTCCACATTTTTTCAAACATGCCATTGCTCCCTAAGTATTTTCTTTCTCCTTCCCTTCTCATAACTTTATCAGATTATTTTCCTTTTTGGGGGGTTAGGTCTCAGCGCAAATATCCTGTCCTCTTTTAATGAGATACTTCTCCTTCTTGTTTCTCATAAAACAATCTTCTGTTTTGGTGACAATTAATAATTAAGTGTTCATTCCTATCTTTTTAGTATTTAGGAGAGAAACTGTCTCACACTGAGTATTAAATAAGTAATTTTTGAATTGATGGACATTGCTAGGCAATGCTCACGGGACATTTGTGGTTACAGAGCATGTTTAGTAGTGGCTTTCGTTTTTGTGATTTTTTTTATTTGTATTTTTTATTTTAATTTTTGAAATATTTTATTTTAGCACATATTATTATTATATAATATTTTATTGCATAGTATTATTGCTTTTATTTTTATTATGGTTGCAATTTATTTTCTCTAAGAACTTGAATTTCCAATTGATGGGCAAATGAAAGAAATCACTTGTAGAACTGAGAGGTTATTATTTTATTTTCACCCAATTTAAAAAAAATGGTAAATGAAAAAGGATAAAGAGTAGCTTAAATAATACGGGGTTTAAGTTAGTAAAACAAAATAGAGACATGAATTAGGTGATAATTAAAATATTAAGGAACAAAAAGTGTCCTATAGAATACAAGATTATGATGAAAGGAGAGAGACAGAGTTGATAATGTTCACAGAATAAGAATTTAAATTTCATATTTCTGAAGTGAAATAGTTTTCAATAATGACCAGATTCAAGGTATGGCTATGGGATATGATGTTTGGGTTAGAATAATTGTAAAGTTCATTGGAAATTAGGAGGCCAGAAGCTGAAAAATGTGAATCTTATATTAGTCCCTATTAACAACAGTAAAAAAAAGATGAAAGTTTATGGACTATTTCTATAAATCTAGATGGCATCTGCTTCTCCTTATATCAGTGATTTAGTCTACAATGGTTGCAAAACATTCTGTAGGCTACCCCTGGCCTGCTGCTGATACTTGGATGGTCCATGAGTTAAAATGCTTTTTATATTTGAAAGTGGTTAAAATAGTATAAACAAAAATAGCATCTTCTGAAATACATAACAATATAAATTCAAACTTCAATGTCCAGAAACATATTTTATTGTTACACAGTCACACCCATTATTTTACACATTGTTCAAGGGTGTATTTGCTCTACTATTCAAAGTGGAATAGTTGACCCAGTGAGCAAAAAGCCCGTAATATTTGCTTTGTGCAAATATTTTTATGCCTTTAAGAACTATGAAGAAGATATTTGGTCTTTATTTTAAAGATGATGAAATAGAAGCTGACCACAGCTAAGGAAATTACCCCAGGTCAAAAATCTAGCAAGTTTTGTAATTGGGAATCAAAGACCCTATTTTCAAACAACAAAGTCTATAGTCCCTTTTCATACATGACATTTTCTCCTACAAAGTTCACTAAAATGACTTTTTTCAAAGAAAAATGGTGCTCTGGTGTTCACCATGTGGCTGAGCCATTATTTTACTCAATTCATATTGGACAGTAATCAATACACACAAATCAACTCTGGTTTGCGTGTTAGTAATAGTAATGAAAAGGACTGGGCAAAAGCCTTGTGGATTTAAGATTATATAATTTTTTCAGGGAAGAAAGCTTTTTTTTTCCTTTTTTATTAAAATCTATGGCTATTGTCTTACTGGTAAACACTGAATTTAGAAGAATCATAATTTGATGATATTGACCTAATGTTTTGGAACATATAATATGGTATTTTAATGAGACATTATGTTAGTAATTCTGACATATTCTGAAATAATATATTTACCTAAGAGAAATATCTGTAGTTTAAGCTAATTTAAGCTTCTAGACCCTAATTTCTATGAATCCCATGCAGGAATCCTACCATAATGAGAGGTTACTTTTACTCATCAAAATTCTTGATAATTCCGAAAGAGGACAGTAATACTTATCTTATGATATTTTAAGAAAACTACTTTTTGCTAATAATAAATAATAGTTTGAAAATAAACAACTTTTCTACGTGAATTAATCAATATTAGCATCTTTTGAACTGTCAAAATTTAAAATTTGTAATCAAAAGAGCATAGTATTAAATGTCATGGAAGATAAATTTATGTAGCCTTCTTGCAATTTACGTATAAGAACTCACACACTGTGTCAAAATTAAAAGGAGTATATGAGTTAATAAAAGTTCAGAACTGAAAACTATTAGCCCATATGTAATTATAGACTCTACTGTGAATTTTCCAGTATAGGTGTTAGATATTTGCAGAACAATTTTTGGAGGCGGGTACAACAAACTGTATGTGTATGTCTCCCCAAATTCATATGTTGAAATCCTAACTCCCAAGTAATAATATGAGTTTATGGGGTTGAGAGTTTGGAGCACTGACGAATGGGAACCCTAAAGACTGCTCTTGTGCTTGCTACATGACAATATAAGTAGTTAGAAGTTAGCAACTGGGAAGAGAGCCCTGACCAGAACATGACCATGCTGGCACTCTCGTCTCAGACTTCCAGCCTCCTGAACTTTAAGAAAGAAATTTCTGTTTTTCCTTAGCTATTTCGAATTTGGTACTTCATTATAACAGCCTGAACTAAGACAGGAGGTGATATTCTTCGTGATTAGGGCCAGAAAACCTAGGGGAGTGAAATCTGTTAACACTGTTCAAGGTTAGAACTTAGATCCAGTTTACTTCAAATGACAACATATTTCACATGAGTTAATATAAACTCAAGGAACATACTACTGCCAATGTTGATGAAAAATGTATTTTTACTGTAATGTTATCAAGCATTATCACTCTTTTGGATAACCTTGCCACTAAATATGAAGTCAGTAGCAATTATGGCTCAATTTATTTGTCATCATTCCCAAGTATCTATATTGGTCTGTGCATTTTGCTCTTAATAGTCAGAATTATTTTACACAGTTCTGTTTGAGGTATCAGGTATTACACAACAAATAGACTTTTTTCATTGTGATTTGTGCTTTTTTCATTATTCCTTAGTAATTTAATAGGAATTTTATGTTTGTTTTGGAACTTATGTCCATATCTTGATTATTTGATCCATAATCTATGACTGGAATATGAAATAGCTTACATGAAAATGGACTTTGGATCTGGTATGGTTGATAACTACATTTAGATATAGTGTGCCTAATGTGGTCACAACAACGAAATTCACAGTCGTTTTAGAGTGAGTTAGCAAGATTAATGGGAACTTGAACTGACTCTTCAGAATTAGATACAATGGAACTATTGAAAAAGTATGGGAAGTCCATGGTATAGAGGCTCAAAACTTGAACAACTGGGTGTACAAAAGTCAGAGCATTTTTAGGGATTGTGGGCAGACAATCCCCTGAATAAAGGGCTCTCACGGAAAATTTAGGATATTCATGGCCTTGGAGAATCAGAGACTGGGCTTTATGACATAGGAAATAGTTTGATTTTGTATTTGCTGCTACTTTTAGCAAACAAATGATATATCCAACTTGTTGTTTTCAAATATTAATCAGGAAGAATAGAAAATAAACACAGATTTAAGTGTTATCTCAGGAAAAGAAACAAAAATATAGCAATAAAAACATTTCAAAGGAGAAACAGGGTTTTGAATACAGTTTTGTAAACAACTATTGTAGTGAATGAGAGAAAAACAAAAATACTGCTCTGGTGGCAACAGAATTTCAAAAAGAGATTTAAAATTTCAGTTGAGTAAGTATGCATTAAAGTCCTTAAAGAAGAGACAGAAAAAGAAAGAAAAAGACTTTAAGGAAAGCATCCTTTTCATCACCAGATGATCAGGGTGAGTGTTAGTTACTGAGCAAGACAGGAGACAGAACAATAGTTGTTCTGCTCCAGCCAAATGCCAAAGAAAAATCTATAGCTCCTCCCTATCCTAAGACCTAATGGGAAACACAGACTTTGAGCCCTTGAGTGGCTAGGAGGTTCCACCCATGCAGGGGACCTGTGAAAAGTCCTGCTAGCAAGTTAGGGCAAGAGCGACACCCTCCACTTTTGATCCTGGGGCCCACCTGCCCTTGATGTCAGTGCAGGAGCCTCTTGGGGAGCTTGGACTTCTGTCTTCATCTTGCACTGTGAGGTGTGAACCAGGTGCATTGCCAGAGCAGTCTCCAAGCAGGCCTGCTTAAACAAAGGCGGCAACTAAGATCCGAACCTCCTAACCTAATACTCAAAATGTCCAAAATACAATTACAAATCAGTCATCACATAAAAACCAGGGATGTATTCCCTTGAATGAGAAAAGACAATCAACACACGCCTAATACTGGCCTAGTTGTTAGAACTATGTGAAAAGCATTTTTAAGCAGCTATCACAGAAATGCTATAATTACTATTGTAAACACTAGAAACTAATGAAAAAAATCAAG
This sequence comes from Aplodontia rufa, assembly GCA_004027875.1. Lineage (NCBI taxonomy): Eukaryota > Metazoa > Chordata > Mammalia > Rodentia > Aplodontiidae > Aplodontia > Aplodontia rufa. The sequence continues at coordinate 790 of PVKS010034149.1, read as the reverse complement.
ACTGAAAAAGAAATCAATATAGAGAAAAATCGAAATGAAATTTTAGAACTGAAAAGTACCATAACTAAAATGAAAATATCTCAACTTGGGCTAAACAGGAAAATGGAAATAGCAGAGTAAAAAAAAAAAATCAATGAACTTGAACATAGAAAAATAGATATTACCTCTTCAGAACAGTGAAATTGAAGTGAGTAAGAAAGCCTTAAGGATTATACTAGAGGAATAACATTGGAGTCATTGAAATTGCAAATGAAGAAAAATTCTTCATTTGCAAAACTGAGGTGTGCATATTCCTCAGATTGGGTAAGACTTACACTTACAGATTCCAGAAGTAAAACAAACTCCAAACAGGGTAAACTTGAAAGAAATACATGCCAAGAAGCATCATAGTCATCGTTCTGAAAACTAAAGATAAAGAATTATCTTGATGGCAGTCAAAAGAAATTAAGCTTTGATAAAGTTGAAAAGGATGTGACAGAAAATAGTTTTATTGATTAGAGTTTAATTGATTAAATCATATTGATAACAATATACAAATTAAAATAACATGCACCATTTAAAGACAAAAAATCAAAATTAAATGTATTTGCTACAGCAATTATTTATCTTTATTTTTTTAAGATAGAGGAACAGGGGTTGGAGCACTGGCTTGGTGGTTATGGTGCTTGCCCGGCATGCATGGGTGCACAGGTTTGAACCCCAGCATCAACGTACACAGCTAAGTGGCAGAGCAATGAAAGCCATGTGAAAAACTCAATAAAAATTGATTCTTTCTCTCTCTCTCTCTCTC
>PVKS010034148.1:0-21154 GCA_004027875.1 Aplodontia rufa | reverse complement strand
TATGCACACAATACAATAATATAATTTGACCAATATCCCACCCAAGCACTCCCCTTCTCTCTTCCCATCCCATGATCCCTTTCTTCTGCTGATAGGCACAGAATATACCTTTTGACCCCCCTTCTCCCTTCTGTTTTTCATCCCTTCTCCTCTTTTTCTTCTACTCTACTAGACTTCCTTTAGAATCTATAAATTTGTATTTGAATAGTTCTCTATGAGGTCTTAACCTCCCTCCTTTCCTTTATTTAACTCTAGCTTTCACAAATGAGAGGAAAACATACAATTTTTTAGCTTCTGAGTTTGACTAATTTCACTACCATGATATTCTCCATTTCTATCCATTTGCCAGTGGATACCATAATTTCAATCTTTCTAATAGCTGAGTAGAACTCCATTGTATGTATATACCATAATTTCCTAATCCATTAATCCAGTAATGGTCATTTGGGTTGATTCCATAATTTAGCTGTTGTGAATTGTGCTGCTGTAAACATTGATGTAGCTGTTTTGCTGTAGTATGGGGAGATTCCCAGGAGCAGGATAGCTGGGTCATATGGTGTTTCCACCTCTAAGTTTTTGAGAAATTTCCATACTGCTCTCCAGAGTGGTTGAACTAGTCTGCAGTCCCACCAACAATGTAGCCATGTTCCTTTCTCCCCACGACCTCGCCAGCATTTATTATTGTTCATGATCTTGATCTTTGTCGTTCCAAGTGGAGTGAGATGAAATTTTAATGTAGTTTTGACTTGCCTTTCTCTTGCTGCTAGAGATTTTGACATTCTTTCATGTATTTATTGGCCATTTGTGTTTCTTCTATTGAGGAATTTCTGTTTGGTTCTTCTATCCATTTATTGACTGGGTTATTTGATTTTTTTATGTGTTAAATTTTTTGAGTTCTCTGTATATTCTGGATATTAGTCCCTATCAGAGGGGTAGCTGGCTAAGATTTTCTCCCATTCTGTAGGCTCTCTCTTTACAGTCTTAATAATTTCCTTAACTGTGCAAAAATTTTTTGGTTTAATAATCCCACTTATTGATTTTTGCTTGTATTTCTTGCACTGTAGGGGTCTTGTTAAGGAAGTTGGTGCCAACTTCTATGTGATGGAGTGTTGACCCTATGTTTTCTTCTAGCATTTGTACAGCTTCTGATCTGATCTTGAATCTTTGATCCATTAAGATTTGAGTTTTGTGTAGGGTGATAGACAAGGATATAATTTTCATTTTTTTACATAAATTTATCCAGCTTTCCCAGCACCATTCATTAAAAAGGCTGTCCTTTCTCTAAGATATATTTGCCTCCTTCGTTGAATATGAGAAGGCAATTGGTTTGCGGATTTGTCTCCATGTCTTCTATTCTAGTCCACTGAAGACCCTGAGAATCTTGAAGGTTTTATGTCACAAAGGCCTCAAAGCAGTCCTGGAAAAGCTGGGAAGAGAATGGTTTATCTTGAAAGTATGTTCTACCTAATGGAGTAGATTTTGAGTTGATCCTAAGAGACCCACACATTTTATAAAGGAGTATTACCAAATTGAATGGAACAGACAAAAGAAAGTACAAAATAAAAATATATCTTTGGACCTGCAAAGTTCTGTGCGCTGGAGGCAGAAAGACAAACTGTTCAGCTATAGACAAGGGCCACTTTGATGTAATAGATATCTCAGAGGACAGAGCTGAGAACTCCAGAAAATCACTCTCCAGAAGAGGATGGAGCCCTGGACAGGGAACTGGCAATATTTTACCAGAGACTGCTGTGTGTCTCTAGTTTCCCCTCGTGAACAGTAATGTCTACATTCATTGTCCTTTGTTTATTCTACCTTTGTGATGTGTGTATGTGTATGTCTGTGTGTGTGTGTGTGTGTGTGTGTGTGTAAATAATTAGACTTTTTTCTTTTTCCAGGGTTGGGCCTCAAGCATGTGAGGCAGGCATTCTACCACTGAGCTACATCCCCAATGAATTAGTCTTTTTTAATGGACTTTCAGAAGAGAGACACTATAACCAAGTCACTGAACACTGAGGAACCTCACCTGTTCCTGGGCCTGATATAATGGTATAAACTCTTAGGGGTCTTGGGAGGGGCTGAGACTATTTTGCCTGTGGGAAGAATGTGAGCGATTGATTTGTGGTCAGAGTAAAGGTGGCAGTGATTTTTAAATGGTTGCAAATGCTTTGTTATTTTTCCCATTCAGAGATAATGTCTTTCCCCCTATTTTGAATTCTAGTGGACTTGTGGCAGCTTTGACAGAGTTCTGTAGAAGTACTGGCTGCTGAGGCAGGTCATAACATCCACACAGTTTCCTTCTTGTGCTGTGGTCACTGCCTCTAGGAGCCCTCAGTTTGCACATTGATGTTCCCCTTACCTGGAGATGACTGGCCATGTGGGCAAGCCCACACAGATCCACTCTAGTCAACAGTCCCAGCAGAGCTGGTCTTTCTACCTCCCAGCCCAGGTCCCAGGTATGTGAATGATAAAGCCACCATGGATTGGAATACCCTTGCTCCATTGTCTTAGCTCGAGCCTTTCCAGACTCTTCTGGTGACTCAAGTCATCCCAGCTGAACGCACAAGCACTACGGAAGCTGGAGAGCTCTCCTCTGTTCCCCTTTTGAATTCCTGACTCTCAGAATCTGTGGGCATTGTGGTAAGCCACTAAACTTTGGAGTAGTTTATTGTGTAGCAAGGAATAACTTGAAGAATGCTGTCACCACTGAATTTCTCATTCACTGTTGCTGAAACATGTTAGGTGGTATAAGATCCCAAGAGTTTTATCTGAGGAGAGTGGTCTGGCCCAAAGGGATTCCTTGGAGGAAGTAAGGACAGTCCTTTGCTTGGCTCATGTGTAGGTAAAGCGACAGGACCAATAGAGGGATTTGCAAAGAACCATAGTAGAGTCCTTATTGTGAGCTTTGGGTATGCCTAAAGCTTCCTTGCAGTCCCGACTCAGTGTGATTCTGGGGAGCAGGAACACGTGTGAATGGGGGGCTTAGCAGAAAACCATTTTCTGTATGGGTGAGAGGGACAGTCCATCGTGGGAAGCCCAGTACTAAGATTTTGTTAGGGCATTAAGTGCTATGAGCAAAGGTTTTGATCCAGAACAGAAATAAGTTTATGAGGACAGTAGGCTAAGACCTTCCTTCCAAGGAATCTGGAACATCTGTTTGACTCTTCATTTTGGATGTATTTATTTTTATTTTGTTTATTTATTTTTACTGTGAATTCAATGTCCTTCTTAAGTATGATGACTTTGAGCACCGACCACTATTGACGGTTTATCATTCCCAGGTGGGAACCTGGCCTCTTCTGAGTTCTTTTGCATGTGCAGCATGCACCTTAACATATGAGTCTTGCAGGAAAACTGGGCATGCTAGGATTTTCCTTATTTCTGGAAGTCTACAATATATTGTAGAAATGTATTCTTTCCAGCTTTTAGAGAAGGAATATTAGTTCTGAATTATTTGATGTCATAGTTGTCTTTCAGCTGACACTTGGTTCGACAGACATACATAGCAAAATTGCTTCTTTTCAACTGAATTGGCCAACATTTAACAAAAGGATTTTTATTCTGTGCCAGATACTATGTTAGGCTCTGCGTAAAAAAAGAAGGAAGTGGTTTGAGCCTTAAACTACTACATGATAGAAATTACAAAAAAAAAATTAAGCTTAGTTTAATCTCTGATTTGTAATTACATTCATTTTATAAATTTGTTGTAAAGATCAAGTGACATCCAAGGAGAAGAAATGGCATAAGATTTATAAAACACTTCCACCTTTCTTAACTCATGGTGGCAAGAGTAGGACCTCACTCAGTCATAACTAACTCAACAAGCTTTTGCTGCATCCCTGTGCAGTACTGTGCATACAGTTGAGCTCGGTTGATATTTGCTAAATGAGCAAATGCAAGCAAGAGCAGCAGCTGTTATTATTTACCTGTAAGATTTGCCTGCATGGCCTTCAGTCCAGCAGGGTTCTGTGGTTTCTCTTGCTTTCTTGTTGGGGGCTTTCCAGCTGGAGCAGACCCTGGGTGAGCTTGCCTTGGTTTTCAGTGCTGAGAGGAAGGGGATGTGGTTCTCTCTGAGGAATGAGTGCAATGACCCAAGAGTGAGAGGGGTGAGAGTCGGGGCCAGGGTAAGGAGATCCTCCTTGGGAGACTCTGCTTCCTTGTAGAGGCTGTGCCTGGGAAAGTGCCCCTCAGGGTGATGGCAACTTGTGTTGTCCTCTTCCTCCAGTGCTGATCTTCTTGGTCCCCCAGTTGTCATGCTCCAGGGTTAAATTGGAGTGTCCTCTGGGGAATGGAGAGTGACAGGCAAGATCTCTTAACAAACCTACTTCTCCCTCCCTATCAATCCCTAGTATGTTAGTTAGGTTTTCATTGCTGTGACCAAAATACCTGATAAGAACAACTTAGAGGAGGAAAATTTTATTTTGATTCACAGTTTCAGAGGTTCAGTCTGTGGTTGGCCAACCCCATTGCTCTGAGACTGAGATGAGGCAGAACATCTTGGCAGAAGGATGTGGTGGAGGAAAATTGCTTACCTCATGGTAGCCAGGAAGCAGAAAAAGAGGGGAAGCCTCCCCAAAGCATGTGCTCAGTGAACACTTCTTCTAGCCTTACTCTACCTGCCTACAGTTACTATCCATTATGATAATTCTTTCACATTACCAGTCCATCAAATGCATTAATCCACTGTTTAGATTATGACTTTCTTAATCTAGTCATTTCACTTCTGAGCATTCCTGCATTGTCTCACAGGAATTCATTGGAGGACACCTTATGTCCAAACCATACACTGGGTTTAGTGGATGTAGGAGGAGTTGGTAGGGAGAGGGATCTAAGAGAAAACAGGAAGAGAGGGAGAGAAAAGGAATAGTTGTTGGGAAAGCTAAGGGAATGTGTGATTCGGGTCATCTAGAAGTTGCTTCACACTCTCTGGTTCTTGGAGATCTGAATGAACTTTTGTCCCAAGAAGACCACCACCTCTCCTGCAGATTGAGAGGGGCCTGGCACCTTGCTTCTGAAGATGCCCTCGGGGGCGGAGCTTCTGTGCCCAAGCTCACAGGCTCAGTGTGGTGCTGCTGCACATCCCATATGTCCAGGGAAGCTGCTGGCCTCATGGGCTGCTCTGAGTGCCTGGAAGAGCCTTGCCTAGTGCCCTGGACCATTGTCTTGTGACTCTGGCTGGGTTCCCTGCCTCTGCTCCTTGGCTTCCCATTCCAAAGCCCATACTCTCACCTTATCACCTGCTCACTGCTCCTGCAAGGGGGAATCAGGTTCCTGATTGAAATGTACCTTGCCTAGAAACATGCTCCATGGTCTGCCTTCCTTGAATCCCCTGGGAACCCTGGGCACTGTATAATCTCCTTAACTGGGGCAAGGGATTTGTCAAATCAAGAGGGATTTGGTGTCGTTTTTCATGCATCTCCATGCTGGTAATAGAAGTTCGTGTCTGTGACTTTCCCCTTTGAACCCTGGTATGTGGTTTGCCCCCAGTATACACAAATTCCCCCACCCCATGGTTTCATAGAGACCTCCTCTGGGCCAGGCTCCAGGGACATCAAGGAGTCAAGATGTGAATGGGGAGAGAGACACACAGTTCAAGTGAGTTAACAGTGCAGACCTGAAAACCCCTTCAGGGGTCTCCACAGGTCTGAGGGGCCAACCCGAGGCTGTCCTCCACTCCTGCCCCCAGTGGGCACCTCTCTTTGCTGGGCAGGCAAGGTGAAGGGAATCTCCTGAGGGGGGCCAGGAGCCTCACATTCATCAGGGACCTCTGGGTTAGACTCTGATGGTATTGATGCATGTTTTCACATGTGATTCCTGAGCTCTTCACACAAGATTGAAGGAGACTTTCACCATATAATACCAAACTGTGTCCCTGTGTTGGATGATGGCTTGTGAAAGGTAAGCATTTAAAATCCACATTCCTGGAAGTATGAACAGCATTCCTTCCTATTTCAACATTCCGGGACCATGAATGAAGCAAACAACCACCAACAAACCACAGCTTCAGCTTAGCCCACTCTTGCTGTCTCTGTGTTTAGAAACTTATGAGGAGCCTAAGAAGTCCTTGGGGCAAATGTGTTCTATGTTGTTCTGCTCAGCCCTTGTGGCTGGCTGCAGCACAGCAAAGGTAAAACCTAGGGTCTCCAGAATGAGGCTAAAAGGATCATGGTGATGGTAAAAAGCTGAAATGGCAGGATCGTGCATTGGTACGTCTGGCTAGCACCAAGACAGCCCTGTTAGAAACTGCTGCAAATTGAAACTGAGCTGGGAGGATGTAGGGAGAAGTGGTCAGTTGTGTTGGCCAGATCTGGCTTGAGAACAGGGAAATTACTGCTCTTTCCTTGCAGTTCCACCAGCCTGTCGTGTTCTTACTGGCGTGGCCCATGGTTATCTAGCTGCTGTAATTTCTGCTTTCATGGCCACTCTGCAACTTTGTGTCTTTGATCCTTTTCCAAGTTTTGCAAGCCACCTAAACCCACCATCACAAAACCATTTATACATTTTGCCTTCTATCTGCAAATAAAAATGTGCCTGACAGAAGCAGGATGGTAAACGACCCAGACCTCTCAGTGTGACCAGAGTAGGAATAAATAAAACCCTAAAAGTTTACACATTGACAGAGTTACAGATGTAATAAATACTGTCCAGCAGAGGCAGTCCCAAGTTACCCCGTTATTAATGCTCCCCTCTGAGAGAAAAGTTCCCACTAGCTGTGCATTGCTTTTGGCGATGGCAAGAGGGGAAGTTGAGAAAGGAAATCATGTCCCAGTTTCCTAAAAGACAGAATTTGAATGTTTCTTCTGAAATTTTCCTTTTCTTCCAATACATGTTGGTCAGGGCTGGAATGAACTATGGCACCAAAGTCTTACCCTGGGATAGTGCCTCTTACATATTCTGTCTAGGGTTCTTCTGGGTCAATGTCTATGTTTAATTATTTATTCCTAAGAACCTAGCTCAGATCCTGGAACTTGATAAGCACACACTCCATTTTTGTGGGGTGGGTGAGGGAATGACTGGAAGGAAAAGTGAAGCCTTCCCTTTAGACTGGAGAAGGAATGGCCTGCTAAGAACTATCAGATTGCTCCTCATTCTTCCAAAGGGGTCATTGACCTCACCCTTCACCAGATGCCGCTTGATCCAGTTTTTGTGCTTGCTGAGCGGATGTAGAGCTGAGACCAGTGGTATCTCAGCCTGCTAGGAGATAATATCAAACAATAAATGCTGTGGTTCCCTTGAAGTGTACCACCAACTTCATTAGTCATGGACATTTGCAGTTCTTCCCAAAGCATTCTCAGAAGTTAATTTATTTCTGTAGAACATTGGAGAGGCTTTCATTTCACAGACCAGTTAAAGAATTTTTTTTTTATTAGTAAGAATGTTTTTTAGAGAAGGTGTGCCTTTTTTTTTTTGGTCTTTTCTAGATTTTCTTTAGTAAGTTTTTAATATTTTTTTAAAGGCTGCTATTAAGACACCCTAGATATATGACAATATTAAATACACAATAAAGCTTTCCTTCTGGTAGAGTTTTTGTTCCCCTAATGGGTGATATATTTTATTCCCTAGAAACACATTTCTAATTCCTACCTGTTTGCCTGGGCTGCCAGGAAGCTCAAAGGTTAATTTATTATTTGATCAAAGCAATTGGATTAGCCATAAATTTTCATTAATTTATTTCTCTCTTATCCTTTTTTTTTTTTTAAGAGAGAGGCAGGGGATGTTTTCATCTGGTTTTTGTTTCTCCTTCATTTGTGTATGTGGTGCTGGGGATAGAATCCTGGACCTTAGGCATGCCAGGCAAGTGTTCTACCACTAAGCTACCTCTATAGCTCCCTCTCTTATACTTTTAAAACTTGTATTTTATGATCTTAATTTTAGTTTTTTCTATTTAATTTTGTAGGACTGTTTTATTACAAACTACTTCAAATAATTCTTGGGAAGTGGGCAATGGCAATTTTAGTAAAGAATGAGTCTAAATACATTGAACATTTTTTCATATAATTGTTGGCTATTTGTCCTTCTTTTGAGAAGTGTCTGTTCAGTTCATTTGCCCATTTAGCAGCTGGGCTCTCTGCTTTTTAATGCTGCACTTTCTGAGCTCTTTATATATTCTGGATATTAGTCTTCTGTGAGAGGAGTGCCTGGCAAAGATTTTCTCACACTGTCAGTTGTCTCTTCACTCTATTTATTTTCTTTGTGCAGAACCCATCCCATTTAGTAATTCATTCTTTTATTTCTTGAGTTACAGGGTCTTATTTAGGAAGTCTTTGCCTGTGCATATATGTTGAAGTGTTTCCCCTAGTTTTTCTTCTAATGGTTGCAAAGTTTCTGGTCTTATAGTTAACGTCTTTGCTCTATCAGAGAAATGCTAATCAGTACTATTGTGAGATTCCATCTCATTTCAGTTAGACGGGCAAACATCAAGTATATAAATAACAATAAACACTTGTGACTATGTGGAGGATAAAGAATGATATGCTGTGGTGAGAATGTAAATCACTGCAACTGTTACGAGAGTTGGTACGGAGTTTCCTCAAAAAGCTAAAAACAGATCTATCGTATGATCTGGCTCTACAACGCTTTGTTATTTCCTTGAAAGAATGAAAGTCAGCATTACTTTGGAGATACATACACATCCATGTTTATTGTAGCACAATTCACAATAACCAAGTTACAGAATCAGTGTAGGTGTCTGTTAATAGATGAATGGATAAAGCAAGCCTCTCCTCTTTCCCTCTCCTACTCTCTCTCTCTCTCTCTCTCACACACACACACACACATACACTCAAGTTTTATTCAGTGATAAAGAAGAATGAAATTATGGTATTTGTAGGAAAATGGATAGAAGTGGAAACCATAATTTTAAGTGAAATAATAAATATTGCATGCTTTCTCTCATATGTGGAGGCTAGAAGGAAAAACAAAACAAAACAAAAAAGAAAAAGGAACTTCATGAAATTAGAGGCGAGACCATTAGGCTAGAAGAAGTGAAGAAGTTCAGGGGAAGGGAGAAGGGGAAGATAGGGAAGGAATTGGCAAGTGAAATGGATCCAAATATTTTTCATGTTTGCACAATGAAACCCACCATTCTGTATAAGTAATATGCTCCTATTAAGAAAAAAAAAAAAAAGAACAGAAGAACTAGAATCAGCATACTACAGAGACACAGCTCCATCAATGTTTATAGCAACTCAATTTACTATAGCCAAACTATGGAACCAACCCAGATGCCCCTCATGGAATGAATGGATTAAAAAGCTGTGAGATATATATACACAAATATGTATATATATCTATATATACAATGGAGTTCTAGTCTGCTATTAGAGAGAAGGATAGTATTTGCGACCAAATGGATGGAGATGGAAAAACTCATGTTGAGTAAAATATACCAAACTCAGAGACTTAAGGGCCAAATGCTTTCTCTTATATGTGGAAGCTAGAGTAAAATCTAAGGCAAATTGAAAGTTAGCTAAGCTCAATAATAAACTCAACATAGGTGAATTCTTACGTAAGCAGGGGGAACCATAACTGTGAGGCTGCGGGGAGAAGGGAGGTAGGCAGGGAGGAGAGGGAGGGATTAAGGGGGCTATCAACGCAGCTGGGAACCCTCGACTCCCATGAGATCAGCCTTAACTAGCTTTGTCGATATCTGTGTTCATGAATGTGTAGCAACTAGTCCCTCCAATATGTGGGACTAAGTTACATAAATAAAAAAAGAAAAGAAAAAAAGTGTTTAACCTTCCCCCCCCACACAGTTTAGAGTAGTTAGGAAAGTGTTCAACGAAACTTTAAAGTGTAAGTGTATGTGTGTGCGTACAATCTCTTTGAACACATATGAATAACAATCTGAAAGTTTTGACTACTGTTTTCAAAATACAGAGAGTGAGATAGAAAAAGAGCTAATTTTTGAATTTTTTTCATCTAGCTTCTGTTCTTCCAACACTTAGTTGTGTATATGGTGCTGGGGTTTGAACCCTGGTCCTCCCCCATGCCAGGCAAGCGCTCTACCACTGAGCCACCACTCTAACCCATGTGTTGACGAGTTTTTATTATTTTTTCTTTTAATATCTCAGGCCCTTACAAATCATAGAAGCGATTAATGAGAGGACTTCAACTCTCTTCTCTATTTCAAAAACTTCATAGAAATAATTTTTGATATCTAGCTGTCGTTAAATATGTAAGCTAGATTTTCCTTGCTTTTGACTGAACGTGCAACTCCTCAGTGTGCTAACACTTTACTTTATGCTGATTAGATTGTTTAATTTCAAATCAGAATGTCTTTTATGCATAAAAACCCAGGAAGTAAATTGTTAATTAGTAACTGTGGTATATTTGGAAGGTCCAACTCTTAAAACCTAGCGTTCACGGAGTGAAACACCTAGGAGGGGCTTGTTCTGGATGTTGGCTCTGCCTCTGGTCGTTTAGGGGACACCGGGCATTGTCACAGGATGAGTTCCTGCTCACTGCCTCTTACTGAAAGGGTTTCGATTTTCAGTCTAAATTGAAATCGTTTTTCTTTTAAACGCAGCCACTGCCTTGCACCTTAATCTAATGGAGCTCCCCCATTTTTGAGATTTATTATCCTGCCTTCCTGCTGTTTGCTTACTCCTCACTGTGGCCAATGGTGATGGATCTATTAATACATTAGGCCGATGGATCCCATCCATTAACACCGGGCCCTGGGCTGGAGGCTGGCACGGCGCAGGATAAGTGCTTCACCATTGGCTCAGAGGCTCGATCTGCGGCCGCTCTGTAGCTCCAGACAGAAAGACTATTTTAAAAACTGAGTAAGTTCCTCATCATCCAAGGAATCTCTGTAAGGGGAACAGCACTGAACAAATATTCAGAAATGTCCCACTGGGAGTTCTGGCTTGGGCACATAATAGCTCTGTGACCTTGGGAAGGACTTGAAACATCTCTGAACCGAGTAGCATTTGATCTTTGAACATTGGAACATCGGAACATTGTGCAAATTCAAGCATGTGAAGTTCTATAGTATGACAGTTGTCATTTATTTGTCCTCCCAGACCCACTTCATTGCTTTGGAAATGACATTTCACCTGTATCCATTAACTTATGTTGCACAACAAACTGTCCTACAACTTGATGACTCCATACAGCCATGACATGGATTTCACAGTTCTGTGGGTCACTTGGGTCATGAAGTGCAGGTCTCAACTGTGTTCCCTGTCACTGCAGTGGGCTGATGGCTCAGGTGGGGCTGGAGCGTCTAGGACAGCCTCATTGATACAGTTAGGGCCTTGGTGCTGGTTGTTGTCCGGGCCTCTGTCTCCAGGTGAGTCCATCCTAGGCTTCCTGTCATGATGGTGAGAACATTACTGAGGGCAAAACCGGAAGTTCAAGGCCTCTTTTGCTGGGTTGGACTTCAAACAGTATTACCTATATTGTATTTTAATTACAATAAATCAGAGGGACAGCCCAGGTTTAAAAGGGAAATCATGCTGAGCAAAGTTAGCCCCGAGAATCAAGGGTCGAATGTCTTCATCTGTGGAGGCTGGAGCTGAGTCCAGGCCTGCGTGAAAGATGATCGATTTCATGTATTAGACCCAACAAAGACATAGCAGTACAAAAACTAGGGCAATCATAGATATGTAGGGGGCGCAGGTAGGGGAGGGAGAATAGGAAGGGATGTAGGGGGAATTCTGGTTTAAGAATATATATCATATTGCTATTTTATATGCATTTATGATTATACAATAACTCAACTCCTTAATAAAAAAATTTTAAAAAAGGAATATATTCCAACTCTTGATGGAAAGAGCAGCAAAATCACACAGCAAAAGTCACAACCCAGGGGTCAGAAGGAATGACAGCAGCACTATTTGCAAGTTATCTACCACCGTGCTGAAGCTGGAAAGATTGGAGACCAAGATCCATTAGCAGCTGTTGCCCCGGCCTTGTAGAAGGAACATGAGCTGGGGGATCTGAGAGGATCTGAGCCCTGAGGGCAGCCCCATGGATGCCCTTCTTGCAAGATAATCCCACCCCTTCTCTTCTAATCTCTTTTGGGTTGAGTTTCTGTCATGTGCCCTCCAGGAAGCTGGCTCAGTACACGCTGATGGCTTCTCCCTTTGTCTGCCTCTGCTGGAGAATGGATGAAAGGGTCCGGAGCAGAGATCTATGGGTTTTAAATTAATTATGAACACAGGCACAGCAGCCCTCCTTCTCTCCCCTGGCCTCAGCAGCGCAGGACTGAGCAGGCTGGCACTTCCTTGCACCATGATTCACTCTTAATTTGAGGATGAAAGGGACTCTGAGCTCCCAGTGTGCAGCATCCTTTGAAAGATCATGTTTTGAATGATGCCATCAGAAGTACATGCGGCAGGCACATGCAGGTTCCTCCAGCTCCTCTCAACAATGATTTTCTCATTTGTACCTGGAGAAACTCCCAAAGTCTGCGGGATGACAGAATCTAGTCTTGTTGCCATTTTGAATTAAGTTCTTATGACAATGCACAAATCTGACTTGATCTCAAACGGCTCTCTGCAAGTCAGTGGCAGTCCCTCAGTCCTCTGAGGTCATCTTTCGGGGATAAACAGGATTGAGAGAGGTGGGTTGTCTTTGAGGCTGTAGGGTTTAAAACCTTGAAATTATATGCTTGGGAAATGAAAGGCAAGCCCTGCAATCTTTAAGAACCAAAAGAGGAGATGATGGGTTCTGCAGCCTGTCACATGGCCCTCTTCATCTTCAGTCTCCTTTTGTTTTATGTAGGATGTCATCATCCAATTAACTTAGCAAACCTCAAGAACTTGACCTTTTCAGTATTCCATAATTTAATTCTCTAACCACATTACCTTCCCAAAGCGTTTCTTTGGTCTAACGCATAAACAATAAACATTTCTAAGGATAAGGTCTTAGCCTCGAACCTGGATGTGATCCTCTTGCAGGAAGGAAAGGGGACTTTGTCTCGGATCATGGAGGCCAGAACCTCTTGTGTGGCAGGAGAAATGCTGATGCTGAGGCCACCTTCTGGGACAGCCTTTGGGAAGCTCTTCTTTGAATCCCTTCTCTGAGGATGACAGAGGAAAATGGTCATGTGGGATGCTTTCTCTTTCCCTTGAACAGTTTTTTTTTTCTAAGCCATTTCCTGCCAGGTCAGAACGGGTAACCTCTATGGGTCTAAACTTTGGAATCAGGCAGACATGGGTTTGAATTCTAACCTTGCCATTTACAATCCGTGCAACAATGGGCAAATTGCTTGACTTTTCTGAACTCTAGTTTCCTCATCTGTAAAATGGGAATAACAACACTTATTAGAATTTTAGTGAGAATTAAATGAGAAAATATGAGTCAAGCATTTGGCACCTGGAACATGGTAAAAGTGTTCAATAAATGCTACCCAATATTATTGCACTATTGAATGTGATTAAATGCAATTTAATTTATCTGAGGAGGTCAAGATGGTGCTCTTAGGCAGTTTGGGCTGCTGTAACAAAACACCCTATACTGGGTGGCTTATAAACAGGAGAAATTTATTTCCCACAGTTCTGGAAACCAGAGGTTAAGAGTAGGGTACCAGACACTGAGGTTCTGGGAAAGCCTGTTTCTGTATTCCTGAAATAGAATTTCTCAGAACCTAACATGATGGCAACAGGGAAAGCCAGCTCTCCGGGACACCTTCAGAACAGCACTAATCCCACGCATGAGGGCCCACCCCCTCTTGGATTACCTCTGAAAGGCCTCTATCCTATCCTCCACCACACTGGGGGTTTGGATTTCAGTGTTGGAATTTTCAGTAGATACAAATATTCAGCTCAGTGAAGCTACCAGGGGGCAGATGAAACAGCAGGGATTTCAAGTCATAAATCTTAGGGCAGTCTCTTTTTCAGAGTGGGCTGCAATGTGACATTCAACAATAATTTATTAGAAGATTAATTATATCGAGAGGCTAACGACACTTGCCCTGATGCTGGGCTTTACACGTGGAGAAAAAGTCTGTGCACATTTCTTTAAGATGAAATAACAGTTGGGAAAGGTCTAGTAATTTCCTGCTTTAAATAAAAATAGGCATTTTTATAATTTCTTGGATAGGTGTCTGCAGTCACCTGAATTGCTCACAGTGCTGAATAAATGACCATGTTCTTAAGATGAATGTTTAAGAGCAAATAAAACACTGCCATATTTTGAGGTAAGTATCTGACAGGACTTTATGGGAAGTAAAGCAGTTGTGTCTGGGATTTGCACCTAACTTGGGAGACCATTTCTCAAAAAGAAGTAGCATACACTTATGAACCCAATTAAACCCAACATTTCCCCAAGTCCTAGAGCTAGGGTGAGCATGGACCCCAGTGTGCATGAACAGCTGCCATTAGCATCATTATCCCAACATCCTTGTTAATAGCAACCCATTTCACTCTCAAAAGTAGGATGATTTAGAACACAAATCATATGGCTACCTTGTCTAAAACTTTCTTTTAAAATAAAAAATATTTAATTTTTAATGACTGAATTTTTGCCACATTAATATTCTTAGCTCTTAGAGGCAAGACTGTGTTCATCTATCACAATAAAGAGCATTTGTCCTTTTATGAGACAATGGAGACAACAGAAACTATGTAACGTGGTGTGCTTCTCACTATACCTTTCCTGCCAGGGAGCTCAGGCTACTTTGGAGCTTGATTGTGGAACTTCTATCACCTAGGATTTCTGAAGCAAGTTTTCTCTTACTGGCTTTTGCTACTTAATTCTCACTGTAGCTTCTATTATGTTACAGATTGTTTTACTATGGAGAATTACAGGTTATTTTTAGAAACAGGTATAAAAGTGGAAAAGATAATCAATATTTGTTAATTTAAAGCTTTGTGCAAGTTTGTATCCTGCATTGCTGTCTAGAGGTGGTGGTGTCCCATGATGATGATGTGATGGTTTATTCTACTACTTGGCAGCATTTGGCCCCACCATCTTAGCCATTTCTATTGTCATGATTTTTGCTGGCTAATTTTGTAGTGCTATCCAATTCTTTTGCTTCAGTCCTGACTCCATTCCTGAGCTGGTTGATTCTCTGTGGGAGTATTGACAGAACTGAACAATAAGAGCTACAACCTTGCCACTCTTGGCCACATTTAGCAGTGCAGGAGGGAATTCTTCTCCAGCAGAGAACCATAGCAGCTGGTCTGGAAATTTCTACCACAGCCAGCAATCTTGAGAGCCAGCACTGGACTGCACAGGGCCTGTTTCCAACAGCGACACCCTGTGGCCACAAGAAGACATGGCAATGGTGGTGTCCATCTAAGATTAAAAACTCTAGAAAGAGCAACTCTAGGTTATGCAAACCCCAAGGGGGCATGTCTTAAGACAGCAAGACAAACACATCTGATTTCCTGTTAAAAGTCAGCAGGCTGGAGCGGTGGCTCAGCGGTTTCACTTGCCTGGCAAGCTCGAGGACCCGGGTTTGAACCCCAGCACCACATACACAACTGAGTGTTGGAGCAACTAAGGCCATGTGAAAAACTGAATAAACATTGATTCTCTCTTTCTCTGTCTCTCTCACTGTCCCTCTCTCTTTATAAAAAAAAAAAAAGTCAGGGAATGGGGATTGGAGCAGTGGCTCAGTGGTTCTGGTGCTTGCCTGGTATGCACGAGGATGTGGGTTCAAACCCCAGCACCACATATACAATGAAGTGTTGGAGCAATGAAGGCCACATGACAAACTAAATAAAATTGATTTTCTCTTTCTCTCCCTCTCTCTCTCACTGTCCCTCTTTCTTAAAAAAGAAGTCAAGTAAGGGATCAAATTATTAATTATAGATAAAAAAGATGTGTGACATCCATCCTCTTATAGAACAATTGTACCCCAGTTTTGCTGTCACCCTGGAGTACCAGACAGAGAGGACCTGAGGAGGGAAGTGTAGGTCTTGGTTTAGCATTAGGTGGGGTTAATAAGGAAGTGCTTTGGGAAGTGGTGACAACTGTATTCTGACTTAATGTACATAAAATTATTATTTTTTTTGGTACTAGGGGCATTTAATCACTGAGGCCCACTGAGGCATTAAACCCAGAGGCATTTACTCACTGAGACACACCCCCAGCCATTTTATTTTTTTACTTTGAGATAGTTTCTTGCTAAACTGCTTAGGGCCCTGCGAAGTTGCTGAGGCTGGCCTTGGATTTGTGATCCTCCTGCCTCAGCCTCTTGAGTGCTGGGATTACAGGAGTGCGCCACCACACCCAGCTAAAGTCCACAGAGTTCTGAATGAGTGAGTGTAAAGTAGACTAGTGACTTCTATCATGGAGCCCAGCCCTGCTGTGCTGATTTGCACTCCCAGTTGCAGGAGTGGGAAGTGCCAAAGGAGACCGGAGACAGAGGCTAATGCAAATAGGGAACAATAACATGCTAGTCCCTAGATCCTTCCAAAGGTGAGCTGAAGCAGCACAGACTTGCAACCTTGGTTTGAGGCCAGAAGCATCCTGTCGCAGGGTGGTTTTAAGCAGAAGCAATTTTTTTTTTCAAAATGAAATAGTTCCCCTTGGGGGCATTTTAGATTCTTCTTGTTTCACTTGCCAGGAAATAGAGATACAGAGGAAAAATTCCCTGGGAGGAAAATACAATTGGGGGGGGGTGATTGTTGTTTATTTGCTTCATTTAAGATTCAGCAAAACCAGAACTGACCCAGCTCTTCCCTGTCCTCCAGCAAATTTATTTTCCTCCTTTTACTGCATCAATTTCCTCTTGTTTTCCTTCTGAGCTGTAGAAAGCGGTAGACTTGTTCTGTTTTGCTGTCTTATACTGTGCTCTGACATCAATCACACTCGACAGAACATTTATTTTACCTCAGTTTTTCCCTGAGCTGAGTATCTTCCCCCTCTCTCCCTCTTTCTCTCTCACTCATTGCAAATCCCTTCTGAATTCATCCACTCAGACACTAACTCAACATTGGAAAAGCTGCTCTTTAGTGAGCTATTAAGTACAGCGGATATCTATGCTTCGTATCTAGTTCCTTAAAGAAATATTTTCCCACAATTTGAACTTCTGTAGCCCATTCCAGGGTGTTGAGAAAGCATCCCCAGTCATGATAATCATTTACAGGGGAAAAATTGGTATGAAATGTTTATTGAAGCACCCACTAAACCAAATGCACTTCTGAGTTTGCCCTTGATGATGGATAGAAACATAACAACAAATGTAGTTTGGAGTACTCTTGGTTTTCTGGGAGTCTGGCAAGAGGCTTTGTAGGGCAGTGGTTCGTTTCAGTCTTGTCCCTGTGTTTAATCAGTCAAGTGCCCTTGGGCAAATACCTTAGCCTGGGGTATAATGCAGAGTTACTGACAATGGCTCATACTTTTCGGGCACTTTACTGAGTATCAGGCTGTGCATTAAGCGTTGATATTTAGTAACTTAATTCTCCCAGTAATACTTGAGGAAGGCATAATTATGTCCATCCTTACTTTACCAACAGGAAAATGAAGGGCCACAGAAGCTATCTTGCCTTATGTCACAGAACTGGAAAGTAATGAACCCAGGATCGAAAAGCAGTTCTGTTCCTTGCTCTGCTCTGTATTATTATTATTTTTAAATAATAATGTATTTTATTTTATTTTTTTAAGAGGACAGTGAAAGAGAGAATCAATTTTATTTAGTTTTTCATGTGGCTTGCACTGTATTATTTTGATGATTACAGTCATAAAAATATACTTCAGTGGGTTGTCAAGAGGGGTTAATGAGACCATATCCATAAAGTAGATAGCACTGTGTCTGGCATTTGGTACCAGCTTATTAAGTGCTTATAGGTATTGTTAATACCAGACCATTCAAACCCCTAAATTACCTAAGTTTGAACTTGACCTTTTAAACTTGAGGTTCAGGTGAAATGGCTCTGCTTATTCCAGTGAGTTCTAAAAAGAAATTTTGGAACAAAACCAGTTACCTACTCATCCTCATGTCATGGTGACTGGTGGAGTGAGAATGGGAAGGTCACCCAGAAATCAGCTTTGAGCTTGTAGCTTGGAGGAAGTGGACTTGAACTTCCCTTTCCCACTCTTGAACTTAGGTCTACTGGCTTTGCCCACTTTGGCTGGATAGTGCTCCCCACCCTGTTCTTGGAGTGTACTTCATGTGGACAGAGTGCTAGGACTCCTATTTCATTTCGTTTTGTCCTCTGGTGCTCTGATTGCAATGATACACTGCAGCCCCGGAAGAGAGGTAATTCAATCCGATTTTATTAACAAAGTCAAATCATATGTAAATGAATTTGTTTAAGAGCTGTTTAATTAGAAGATGATCTTATCCTGCCATCAGGTGATTCCCTAGATGGGGGAAGATCTCAAAACTGTGCCACTCTTCTATGAAAGGCCCCAAATGTTGCATTTAGGAGTGTGTTCATTTTTGCAGGAAAATTGTAATTTGGGTCCATCCTAATTCTGCATGGGAGACTTCCTGAAAGAGATAGAGGATTGGAGCTGAAGGGACATTTGAGGTCAGCCATTGCAACTTCTCAGTATGGTACAAATGGAACCTGAAGGCCCGTTCCTGAGAAGATTCCTGAGCACTGTTGCCCTCCAGCCTGGTTATCCTTAAGGAAGTGACCAAAAGCTGTATTCACTTGCTGTGGTTTTCTGCCTTCATTCCCCCCGCCCTCTTTCTCTCTCTGTGTATGTGTAGGTATTTGAGGCTATGGCTACTGGATGAATTTACTAATTATTTAAAATGTATTCCAGATTTTATTATAGAGGCCATATGTATGAACTGCTTTTGTTTTGCCTGCCCGGGTCTCCTTGCCCCAACTTCTTCCGACTACTGCTTTTTCTACCACTGTCTGCTCAGCATTCTCACGTTTATCTGTCATTCCCAGAGGAACTGTCATTTTCTTAGCTGGCTGTATCCTTCTGTACAGTTTAAGGATCCAATGGTGGACACATGACCCAAGTTGGACCAATGAATTAGTTCCTTGGGATTTTTTTTGCTGTTGAGTTCAAAAAGGTCAACAAAGCAGAATACTTTTTGTGGTTGAAACTCCATGATAAAACATTTGGATGCTTGGGATGTCCTGTATTCCATCACTTGCAGAAAGGAAGTTGTTCTGAGGGCAAGAGAAAAAAAGTGAGATGCACAGAGAGAAGCAGAAAGGAGAGATGGTCACCAGGATGATTGAGTCCCATGGTGGGCTGTCTTCTATCCCAGCTGTGTCCCTGTTCTGCTCTCATGTACTTCTCTCCTTTGGTTCCTCAACCCAGCTGATCCCCTCTGTGCTTAATTAGTTGAATGCTACTGTGATTGAAAGAATACTAATATACCCAGAGGAGCAGGAAGAATATAATTTTATCCAGGGTGCTCCAGCAAGGCCAGATCCTGGAGCAGTTGTATGGAAAGGACAGGGCCAGAACACCCAGGGGAAAGGGCATTCGAGTGGCAATGGATGGGCAGTCAGCCGCTCTGCATGAGAGAGATCTCCTAACACTTGCTCTTACCCAAAGGAGGGTGCTGTAGACCACTCTATTCCTAGAACAGAACAGAGGGCAATTGAAGTCAACTCTGGAGGTATCTCTGGGTACGGTTCTGTACACAACTATTTATTTCTTCTTATTAAGTTCCAAATTAGGCAGGGGAGTTATCAGTAATGGGCTACAGATCATTTGCTGCTACTCTCTGGAATTCTATTTCAGGCAGATCATATAAGTATATATTCATACCACAATATTGTGCCTGAACAAGGCCAGTGAATCTTTGAAAAAGTGCTCTATCTTATCTCCGTACCATTGTGAAAATTGATTTTCAGTTCAATCCCCAGGCCCAACCTGCTCATTTCTAGATCTTCAATACCAATGTAATTAGTATATGTGACAGGTCACAGGGTGAACTTTTCGAGAACCATGACATTTGAGTATTTTTTTTCCCTCTAAAGTAACATCAGTCCAACTCTTCCATGAAATTTCCTTCCACCCAAGGTGGCAGAGTGGAGACGTATTCTTTCATTTAGTTCCTGTCCCTTTCTGAGGATGTACAAGGACCTAGGAGATGGTGTGATGTTTCCAGACAAGGAAGGGGGTCCTAAAATTGGTTGATCAGGTTTCCTGTTGATTTACTTGATGTCTTTGCTTTCCTGGTTCCCTGAGGCCCCATAAATTTCAGCTTCCAATCCTGCAGATTTGACATGCTAGATTTCCGGGCCAACCTCCTTACATGGGCCATATGGCCATTTCAACCTGTGGAGTCCTACCAACTCCAGCAGGGAGTGGCACGAGCCCCTGCTACTCTTGGGATCATGTTCTTTGCCCATGTCCTGGTTTGGGGAAAACACCCCTCTCTCCCTCCTAGCTAGATTTCTTTCTCTCCACTCCCTTTATGCACTCATTCAACTTCAGTGGATTTAGGCATTTATAAAAACTAGGGACAATTGACTTCAATCATCTTACACTTTTCCCCTATGGGGGGGAGTAAAATTGGAAAAAGACTTGATGCCTAACTTAAAATGTGAAGCAAAAAAAATGGGGGCTATAAAAAGAACAAGCAGAAGCTCATATATAATAGTGAACTCTTTGTTTATTAAATAATTGAAGGTATGAAAGATAACACTTCAGCCCCAAGTTAGAACCTATTGAGTACTGGAATGTACTCTAGTATTCTGGTAAATTACTGTGAATCTGTTAGATGTTTATGAGGCTAACTTTTGAGCTTTCTTAAAGTAGGCCTGAGCAGTCTTTAGGGTTAATTCAGCCCCATACTAAGACATGATACAGGGTGTCTAGCTTTGCTGCATCCTTATCAGTTAAAGATGAAGGGTCTTCTTCCTACATTTGAGAGTAAGAGATGGGCGCCAACTCACCGTTATAGGCTATCATTGCACTTGAGGTCCTAGCCAGAAAGCAAGTCAAGAAAAAAGTGAAGTCATGAATAATACATACTGGAAAGGAAGAAGTAAAATTGCTCCTCCTCCATCCCAGTTGTCTGAATAGAAAATTCAAAAGTAATTACAAAAAAGAATAAAAATGCAAACAAAGATCTGCTAGTGCTAATTAGTGAGTTTATTCAGTCATAGAGAGAAGGCTGATATTAAAAAATCAAGTATATTTCCATATTCTAAAAATGAACAACTGAGTATTGAAATTTTGGTTTTTAATTTATATTATTAATTAATTATTTATTTGTGGTACTGGGTATTAAACCATGAGTCTTGTTCATGCTTGGTAAGTTGCTCTG
>PVKS010034147.1:0-14218 GCA_004027875.1 Aplodontia rufa | reverse complement strand
AACTAAATTTCTTAATTAAAAAAATAAACATACAGCATATAGCCTGGATCTTTCTCCATGGTAGTTTGTTTGTTTAATCATTTATTGAGGTACCACAGATTGAACCCAATGGAGCTTAACCACTGAGCCACATTCCCATCCCTTTTTATTTTTGACTTTTTTTTTTTAAGAGATAGAGGGACAGTGAAAGAAAGAATCAGTTTTATTTAGTTTTTCATCTGGTTTTCATTGCTCTGACACTTCATTGCGTACATGGTGCTGGGGTTCGAATCCACATCCTTGGGGGCATGCCAGGCAAGCACTGTAACTGCTGAGCCACTGCGCCAGCCCCTGATTTTGACTTTTTATTTTTTCATCTGGTTTTAATTTTTCTTCCATTTAGTTGATATGTGGTGCTAGGTATCAAATCTGAGTTCTTGCACATACTAGGCAAGCACTCTACCACTGAACCATCTCTCTAGCCCCTTATTTTTTATTTTGAGACAGGGTCTCACTATGCTTCTTAGGGCCTAAGTTGATGAGGCTGGTTTTGAGTTTGTGATCCTCGTGCCTCAGCCTCCCAAACTGCTGGAATTACAAGCCTGCACCACTATGCTGGCACTTCATGGCAGTTTATAAAGGTATTCCTTGTTCCTTTTTTATGGCTGCATGTTACATGTGCATGCTTCACACCTTATTCAACCAGTCCCCTACTGATAGTTATCTGAGTTATTTAAAGTTTGTCACTATTATAAATAGTACTGCAGGCAATAGCCAATGTATCTCTTTGTAATTTTGCCAAGGATCCTTCTAGATCCCCAGAAGGGATATAAGCTAATACAAAGGATGATTGCTTCTTTAATTCTGTTCAAAGTTATAGAAGTTCAGTTTTTTTTAATTGGTTCAACGTAGTCTCACATATTGAAGAGATTCGTTGCTATACATTCATACATGCATACATGACAAAGTAGCTTAAACTCAGTCCTTGTCCTGGATCTCCCCCCACTTCACCCACTCCCTGATCTCATGTCTCCTCTGTGATTGCCCCCACCCTGTTTCAAATATAAATGACCATATACATGTATATTAATTATTGAAATTTATAGATTTATATGCCTGCCTGAGTATAGTTTGGCTTCTCATGGATGTCAAGTATACCCTATAGTAATGATAAGCCCCCTTTTCCCTCTTTCTCCTCCCTCCCTCCACTTCATGGCTATAGCTTATGTGTTACTTCAAATTTAGTGGGTCTATTAAACTTAACTAACTTTTATCCTATCTTAGATTTTACTCTAGAGCTCCGTTTTTAAATGCAATGTTTCTGAAGCATTTTTTATAAAGGTATCATAAAATAGATCCTACCTCAGTTATCTACTACTATATACCAAATCACCCCCCAAAGTTGTGGCTTAAACCAAAGACAAATATTTATTACTTTTCTGATTTGCACAATTTGGGTGGGACCCTGCAGGTATGGTTTACCCTTCCTTCATATGGTTGGCTGGGGCAGTCTGACTGTTGCTAGACACCCAAGATGGCTTTATTCACATTTCATACCTTACTTGCAGTGGCTGTAATGGTTGGGCATCAGGAGGTCTTCTGTTTCTCCATTTAGTTTCACATCATGTGTAAGTCTAGGCTTCTAGATAAATGGGGTACCTAGATTGCAAACAAGCAAAACTAGTAGAAGTTTCAATATCTCATTATTCTCAGGCCCTAAAGCCACAAAACCTTATTTCTACTGCATTCTATCCATAAAAGCCAGTCACAATGTCATCCAGATTCAAGGGGAGGAGGAAACAGTCTCTATCTCTTTTGTAAGGAGCAACGTGAAAATAGAGAGATGAAATAAAATGTTGATGGCCGTTTTTGGATACAACTACATGTATACATTACACAGACCATAAATATATACCCTACTCTCATCTATTCTTGTATCTGCACAACCTGTGTTACGTCCATAAGGGTGGTAAGAAATGAAACATCTCTCCATATGGCGGTATTAATGTCTGCAGTAGTTAAGCTTGTAGGGATCAAAAGCAGAGGTTACATCTACTAAGGAAAAGGGAGAAAGTCTTGCTTGATCACCTATCTAGAATATAAACTTATCAATAGCTACTGTATTCATTCATTCTGTTTGTGCTTATTCAAGACCACTGTTTCAGGCTCAAAGAGTACAGTGATAAGAGACAGCCAGTTCTAGTGGTAGTTACATTCCAAATGGAGAAGTTCAGAACATGATAAGGGATAGAAAGATATGTAAGAATATCCTGCCCTCGAGAAAGTCACAATGTTGTTAAAGTAGGGATGATAAGTAATCATGACCTAGCTAGAACCAAATAGAGAGAGTGGAAAGACAAACACAACTTTGTATAAGGAGAGGGAAACAGAGTAGAGCATTTGCTCTGGTTAAGTAGCTACAACACGGGGAGGAATGTTCGCTGAGGAACAGACAATACTGAGGAAGACAGGAGTTTGGAGAAAGAGGGATCACTGTGGCCTGGGGGAGTCAGGGGAGACTTATGATGGGAGAGAGAGGCTTGGTAGGGGCCAGAGCCTTTCCCTGTGATTCTATGACAGACAGGTAAGTCCCAGGGACTGTTGTGTGATTAGCACTTTGCACCAAGGTGGCTTCCTTCCACGATGACCTCCCACTACTTGCCAAGAGAGGAAAACAAAGTGGGTTTTTAAAGCTGAAAGGTAATGCAATTCTATATAAAATATATTATTCAAAGGCAAAAACTGGAGTTGTATGACATATTCAAAGATTAGTCCTTGGTGCTCATCTCTGCACACTCTCCCTTGGTGATCTCAATCTTGTAGCTTTATATAGTATATAAATACTAATGACTCATAGGAGGATAGCATTAGCTCTGACTTGTCATATTTATATCTCAACTATGTAGTCTACATATCCACTTGGAGGTCTAATAGGCATTGTTAAGTTTCACAGGGTCAAAAACAAATTCTTAATTTTTGCCTGGAAAAACTCTGCTCCTCTCCGTTTCTATCAGTAGCATCAATACCACTAGGTTACTCAGGTCAAACCATTGGAGTCTTCCTTGCCTCATTCAACCAGTCGTGTTATTCTATATATATATTCAAAATATATCTCAAATTCGGCTACTTCTCAGTACTTCTTCCCTTGCACCAGGCTTTTCTTCTCCCAACCAATCTATTGCTTCCTCTCATACTGCTCTCAGTCTATTCCCCACACAAAGGCTGGAGTCAACTTTTAAAAATAAAAGCAGTGCCTCAGTAGTAGAATGCTTCCCCAGCATGCATGAGGACCCAGGTTCAAACCCGCACACATACATAAGTAAGTGTCAGAAAAACTATAACCAGAGGAAAAAATTAAATGAAACTGTCTCTCTCTTTAAAATAAATAAATAAATAAATAAATAAATAGTGAGGTCTTATAACATCCCAGATTAAACTCTCCAATGGCTTACCTTAGCTAAGCCATTATTTTAGCCTCTGCCTCTTGTTTTGACCTCACCTTATATTATACTTCTCTCCTTTACAACTCCCCAGCAACACTGGCTTTCTTTATGTTTCTTAAATGTGCTGAATTTGTTGATTCCTTGGGAAAGTAACATTTCTCTTCCCCAAGAATTCTCTGTCTCTGGATCTTTTGCTAGAAACTCCCCCGACTTCCTGCCCTTACTGAGTATTGAACCTGGGGCTCCACAAATGCAAGCATTCTACCACTGAGCTACAATCCCAACCTTTTACCCCCTTTTAAATTTTATTTTGAGGCAGAGTCTAATTAAGTTGCCCAGGTAGCTTTTAATTTGCGATCCTCCTGCCTTAGCCTCCTGAGTAGATGGGATTACAGTTGTTTGCCACCATGCCTTGCTGAAACTCATTTTTTAAAAAAGTTCTGAGGCTATATGGCACCTTACAGATACCTTTCCTGATAATCCTACATAAAGAACCACACAGTCAAATTTAGTAACCAGGCAAAGGGTACACTGACAATTATGACAAGATTCTGGCTCTTGTGGTATTTATATTCTAAATGGGGAAACAAAGAACCTAGTAAAAGATAATCTTGTTACTGTTCTGTATTCTTCATAGCATTGACCATATGCTGAAAAATATTTATTCATTTCTTGTTTATCTATCTCCCCATTTCAATGTTCATTAGCAAAGAAAACCAGGACAGAGACTTTGACACTCTTGCTCTCCACAATACTCAGTCTTTACAATGGTGTTTAGCATACAGTTGCATTGTACTGAGGTTTGCCCAATGCATAACAGAATGTGCTTGCATGTATTCACAAATGTAGGCCTAGCATCACAGTTACAGATGAAAAATTGTTAATATCTCCTTCACCTGAATAACAGCCTTCCAAAATTGCTCTCCAATCTGACCCAGACATTATTCTAATGTCAAGGGTTATTGGACTCATTTATTAAGTTAGCTACCAGGTAAATACATGTTAGCTAATTACACCTGAGCAGCACACATTTCCTGAAAGGCAACGTACATCTTTGCTTCCCGTGAAAATGTATTTTTTCAAGGCTGTGTATGGTTCAACATTGGTCTTCCACTTACAGGTTCTGATTTTTTTTTTTCTGTTCATTTGACACATGCAATCACAGCCTGGCTAGACCCAAATAGAGATAATGGAAAGACAAACACAACTTTGTGAAAGTAGATGGAAACAAATGCAGATTAAGAGTCCAATACAATCTAACGGACCTATACAATCTAACACAAACAATGAACCCAACTTCATATTCTAACAATGGATAAATTATGGAGTCCTTCACGGCTCAATTTATTCTTTCTGGAAAATCTATAATTATTGTATTCTTCCTAACTCCTTGTGAAATAGGTATTATTTAATATCATAGAATTAGAGTATTAGGAACTGAAGAATTTTAGGAATCATCTAATCTACTTCTAATATGGAAACTATGACTTGATGAGATTAAATGATTGTCCAAACTCCCAGCTTATTATTGGCAGAGCTGTAACTATAACTTAGTTCTTCTGACCCTTAGGCAGGTATTCCTTCTGCCTTACTATGCTGCAACATTTGCACTACTGTTTCGTTTTTGATAGGTATATGCATATCTTCAAGTTAAGTATCATCTCGAGGTACCTTGAGGGTAAGATGATAATTGTTTCTGTTACAGTGTTTAGTTGGTCATATGTAAATAAATATTAGCCAGGCATGATGGCACATATATGCAATCCAGCGTTTTGGGAGACTGAGGCATTAGGATCTCTAGTTCAAGGTCAGCCTTGTCAACTTAGTGAGACTTTGCCTCAAAATAACAAATATAAAGGGCTGGGGGTGTGGGTCAGTGGTAGAGTCCCCATGGATCCAGTCCCCAGTACTATAAATGACAAAACGTCTCTCAAAGGACAAAACTAACTTTCCTTATGCTTCTCACTCCTATCTCCTGCCCATTTCTCTATTGTCCTTTAAAACAAGACTCGTTGGAAAAGGTGTCTATTTTCCTTTTCCCCACTTCTTTATTTGAAATCCCATCCTAACATGTTCCAATTAGATTGTTACTTACACTATTTTCCCAAAACCCTCCCTACAGTTGTCAGCCATCTCCACCTGGCCTAACCCAGTGGCCAGTTCTCCTTTGTCTTTTTACTGGAATTAGCAGCACCCCCAAACACTCCCTCTTTCTTGAAATGCACTCTTTTGGTTTCTGCTTTCTCTTATTCCACAGTCTCCTTTGCTGGTTCTTTCTACTCAATTGAGAAGACTGTGTGTGTGTATGTATGTTTTGTCCTTTATTCTACTTCATTACATTAATTGATTTTCAGATGTAAAATTAACCTTGCATTCCTGTAATAAATTCCACTTGGTAATAGAATTTAATTTTGTTTCTGTTGCTAAATTCATTTTGGTAATAGCTTGATAAGGCTTTTTGTATCTCTTTTCATGAGTCTGTAGTTTTTTTTGTGGTATCTGTCCAGCTCTGCTATCAAGGTATTACTGACTTCATAAAATAAGTTGGGAAGTATTTTCTTCCTGTTTTCTGAAAGAGTTTGTGAAGGACTGTTTTTTTTTTTTTTTAAAGAGAGAAACAACTTTATTTAGTTTTTCATATGGCCTTAGTTGCTCCAACACTCAGTTGTGTACGTGGTGCTGGGGTTTGAACCCGGGTCCTCGTGCTTGCCAGGCAAGCGCTGAAACCACTGAGCCACCGCTCCAGCCCATGTGAAGGACTGTTATTGTATCTTTTAAAAATATTTTGTAGAATTCACTAATAAAGCCATCTGGTCCTGGATTTTTCTTTGAGACAATTATTTAAATTACTTAAGAAATATCTTTACTTGTTATAGGTTTATTCAAATATTTTGCTGCTTCTTGAGTCAGTTGTGGTAATTTGTGTAATTTTAGAAATTTGTCCATTTCATCCAAGTTGTTTAATTTTGGGGCATTAAATTATTCATTTTTCCTTACTACATTTTTTAAGAGAGAGAGGGACAGTAAGAGAGAATCAATTTTATTTAGTTTTTTTATGTGGCTTTCATTGCTCCAACACTTTGTTGTGTATGTGGTGCTGGGGTTTGAACCTTAAATCAAGGACTTAACTGCCAGGCAAGCACTGAGCCACCGTTCCAGCACCTCCTTACTATACTTTTAATTCCTATAGAGTTAGTTGGTAGCAATATACCTCTTTCATTCCTGACTTTGATAATTAGTGTCATTTCTCGTCTTCTTGGTCTTCTCGTTAATCTTTTCAAAGAGCCAACTGTTTTCTCTACTGTTTTCCTGCTATAGAATTCATTACTTCATCCCCTCTGCTTAGTTTGGGTTGAGATGGCTCTTTGTCTTCTAGCTTCTTGGGGTGGAAGTTAAGTCCTTGATTTAAGGCCTTTCTTTGTCGCCCCTCACTTGATGAGTGGATACAAAAGTTTTGGTACATATATACTATGGAATACTACTTGGCCATTAGAGAGGACGATATTATGGCTTTTGAAATCAAATGGATGGAGATGGATAGAATTATGCTTAGTGAAGTCTCCCAAGCTCAGAGACTCAAGGGCCGAATGGTTTCTCTAATCTGTTGATGCTAGCATATATGGGGAAGCAGTAGGGCAGACGGCTAATCTAACAAAACTTCAAATTGAATGACTTTCAGAGTAATACAGGGATAGTTCTCTAGGATACTTGGAGGTGTAGGGAGGGAAATGGGAAGGAGGGGAGGGTATATGAAGAATTCATAGGAGTCTGGAGATTGGGAAGATGGGGAACCATCCCAGAAGCCCATGTCACTCCTCCACGAACTACCCATTTAACGCATGAGTTCTTCTGGGGGAAACTGCAACAGGTGAAACCCAAGGTGGTTTATCTATGCTTTGGCATTACCCCTGGATAACAAAGTTTATATCCATTGATTGCTAATGGTTTGATAATGTTTCCCCCTTAACTGTATCTCTATATACTTTTAATAAAAAAATTAAAAATAAAAAAATAAATTTTAAATATGAAAAAAGACCTTTCTTTGTAATAAAGTCACATTTCTAAGCACTGCTTTAGTTGTATTCTGTGCATTTTGATGTTATATTTTTTTATTCAGCCCAATTTATGTAATTTTATGATTTCTTCAATTCATGGGTTATTTAGATGTGTGTTTTAAAATTTCTAAAAATTTGGTGTTTTATCAGCTTTCTTTCTTGTGGATCTATCAATTCCATTGTAATCAGAGAATATGATTTATATAATTTCAATTCTTTTATTTAACTGAGACTTATTTTGGGAACTAGCATATGGTCTATGTTTTGATTATATAATTTGTAATACAATTTGAAATCAGTGTAGTATGATGCCCCCAACTTTTTCTCTCTTAGAATTGCATTGGCTGTTTAGGATCATTTGTGGTTCTATGAAATTTTAGGATTTTTAAAAAATTCTGTGAATTTGGGAATTTGATAGGAATTGTATTGAATTTGTATATTGTTTTGGGTAACATGGACATTTTTGACAGTTTTTCTGATCCACAAGCATAGGACATTTTTTATTTTGTGTCTTCAGTCTTTCACAGATATTGTATAGTTCTCAACGTCTAAGTCTTCTCACTTGGTTAAATTTATTCCTTTTTTTTTTTTAAGAGAGAGGGACAGTGAGAGAGAGGGAGGGAGAGAGAGGGAGAAAGGAAATGAATTTTAGTTTTTCACATGGCTCATTGCTCCAAGACTTCATTGTGTATGTGGTGCTGGGGTTTGGACTTGCGCACTTGCGCATGCCAGGCAAGCGCCGTAACTGCAGAGCCACTGCTCCAGTCCCTATTCCTATTTTTTTAATGCTATCATAAATAGGATTGTTTTCCTACAAAATCTTATTGATGAATTACGTATTTTTCCTTTTCTTTCAATCTTTGCTCCACACATGTTGGAGGTTCATTCTTATATTAACTTTTATAAAGGTTGTATCTTCTAGTTGTATTGACCCCTTACCAAAATGACTCCAGGAATAATTTATTGGTTTGTCTGACATCATTATTACCACTACAGATCTTTTATGGTTACTGATTATTTACTGTATTTCTTTTCTATCTTACTTTCAATCTACTTATATCTTCAGTCTTAGGTGTGCCTCTTGTAGATGATATGGAGTAGGGTCCTGCTGTTTTATTCAGTCCAATAATGTCTACCTTTGGAGTGGGAATGCTTAGTCCATTCATGTTCAATGTACTGTCAGAATTTCTTTTACCTTTCCTTAGAGGGGATACTGGAGATTGAATCCACAGTCTCACACATACTAAGCAGCATTCTACCACTGAGTTAGACACACCCTTAGCAGCTCCTTCCCTTTTTTTTTTATTATCTGCTCTTTGTTTTTCTCACACTTACTTGTGTATATGGTGCTGGGGTTTGAACCCGGGTCCTCATGCATGCCACACAAGTGCTCTAAGCATTGAGCCACAACCCCCTTAACCCCACCCCCATTTTAAAAAAGAGAGTGACAGGGACAATGAGACGAAGAATCAATTTTATTTAATTTTTCATGTGGCTTTCATTGCTCTGTATGTGGTGCTGGGGTTTGAACCCTTGTCCTTGCACATGCCAGGCACCATAACCCCTGAGCCACCACTCCAGCCCCTCCTTAGCCCTTCTTCCACCGTTTTATTTTTTGGCACTGGAGATTTAACTCAGGGCAACTTTACCACTGAGCTATACCCCCAGTCCTTTTTTATTTTGAGAGAAGGTCTAGCTAGGTTTCTGCAGCTGTCCTTGAACTTGCAATCTTCATGCTTCAGCTTCCCAAACTGCTGGGATCACAGGT
Organism: Aplodontia rufa; assembly: GCA_004027875.1. Taxonomy (NCBI): domain Eukaryota; kingdom Metazoa; phylum Chordata; class Mammalia; order Rodentia; family Aplodontiidae; genus Aplodontia; species Aplodontia rufa. Next base: position 4,973 of record PVKS010034147.1, on the reverse strand, counting down.
GTGTGCCACTGTGAGGTCTTTTTTGCCATTTGAATAGTTGTCTTCTGTACATGTATTTTTTATTTCAATGAAGTAATGGAATCACAATTTAAGTCTATGTAAAACGCCCATACATTTGAAAATTACTAAAATGATTTCTAAGAACTATGTGCAAAATACAGAAAAACAAACTATAACTCATTTATCTACCATTAAAACATAATTTAACATGTGATATACTTTCTACCAGTCTTTGGTGTTTAATATTCTTGGATGTTTGCTTGTTGTTGGCTAAAATTTATATATTATACATATTTATGCATATTTTTACATTATACATTATACTACATGCATTTTCCAGTCACAGAAGTGCTATCACTAACAGCGACACTTGCAGGGATCCTCTCTGAAGAGTTTTTGAATAAATAAATGGCCCTATTGTTGAAATAACTGTACTTATCAAAAAATTGGATGTCAGAGGGTTAGGGTGGTATACAATGCCTGAGAAGCACCTTCTGCATTAGGATTCTTGGTGGTTTAGTTCCTTACTTTGTGAAAACAAATGAAGGGAAGGCACTTTATCTTGTTTGTTCAAATTTACCTATAAAGTGGCTAGTCCTAGTGTTTTGGGGGCAGTGATTTGAATTATTTTTTATATTGATCATGTACGTGTGGGCATATCACATGCCAACCTTATTGATTTTATGGTATTCAATCCTTTTTTGACTTTTGCATTAATAGTTGATGATGTCCTTAAGTAGTTCCATCAAATTTTATTTTATGTGGTTAAATGCATACAAGTTCAAGACTTTATCTTAGGGGACAGCTCCTTTTATTTTATTTTTAAAGAAAGGGACAGTGAGAGAGAATCAATTTTATTTAGTTTTCCACGTGGCTTTTATTGCTCTAACACTTCACTGTGCACATGGTGCTGGGGTTTGAACCCACATACTTGTGCATGTCAGGCAAGCGCTGTAACCGCTGAGCCAGTGCTCCAGCCCTGGATGGTTCCTTTTGATTATGACATTTCTTCCTATCCTTCTTGCCATGTATTTGTATTTTTTTTAAAGAGAGAGGGGCAGTGAGAGACAGAGAAAGAATCAATTTTATTTAGTTTTTCATGTGGCCTTTGTTGCTGTGATATTTTATTATGCATGTGGTGCTGGGGTTTGAACCCAAGTCCATGTGTGTGCCAAGCAAGCACCATAACCACTGAGCCACTGCTCCAGCCCCCTGCCTTGTATTCTCATATCTGATACTGATGTTATCAGATAAGCAACATTTTGATTACTATCTTCTAGGTACATAGCTCTTTTTTTTTTTGAAAGAGGGATAATGAGAGAGAAAAGGGAATCAGTTTTATTTAGTTTTTCATGTAGCTTTTGTTGCTTCTACATTAGGTTGTGTACGTGGTGCTGGGGTTCAAAGCCACGTTCTTGTACATGCCAGGCAAGTGCTATAACCACTGAGCCACCACTCCAGCCCCAAGTACATAGCTCTTTTAAAATTCTTTCCCTAAATTTTGTCTTAAAAAAAAAAAAAAGAGGGACTGTGTGTGAGAGAGAATCAATTTTAGTTTTTCACGTGGCCTTTGTTGCTCCAAGACTTCACTGTGTACGTGGAATTGGGGTTTGAACTTGAATCCATGCACATGCCAGGCAAGAACTGTAACCACTTAGTTACCGCTTCAGCCCCTCCCCAATGTTATTTTTAAAGACAAGACAGTGAATGAGTGAATGAATGAGAGAGTGAGCGAGCCTTCCCCAAATTTTTTGATGATGTGTTTTAATCATGTTTCTTGCAAAGAGGACATAGATATTTTTAAAAATCCTATTTTGAATTTTTTAAAAAATATACATATATACAGGTCTAATCCATTTACATTTACTGTGAAAATTTATTGTTTTCTTTCTTTTTGCCTATTAGTCCATTTACTAAGTTTTCTTTTATTTTGGCAAATAGATTTGAATGTTTCACATGTACGTTAGTAAATTGATTTTGTGATGTTCAAGACTGCCATAATCTTTCAAATAGCCTTTCCGTCACAGGATGATTCCTTATAGATGCTACCTCCTTGGTACAGAAGTCAGAACTGAAATTTCCTGCCTCTCTTGCAGCTAGTATGCAGGCCCAAAATATAGGCTCTGCTAACTAGAAGTATCCACTGAAATGTGAGGAATGTAAGGACACAAGCTCTGCATAGAGTTTTTGTTTTCTTGGGTCCAAGTTTCTGACTGAGAATTGGCACTGATGCTGACAGCAGGGGAAAATGAAGAAAAGCTGAACTCCTGGCATTTGGTGCTTGGTGGGAACAACAGCAATTTATCAAGCCAGCTGTTGCAGCGTTTATGGCATTTTTTCAAGTTTAGCCTAAGCTTGTTTTTCTAGTTCTCCCAACAATTCTGCAAATTGTTATCACTTTAAGAAATTCCTGCATAGATTCTGTTGTTTATAATAGAAAAACTTTAATCAATACAATAACTTGTCAAAATCTAAAGTAAAGGAATATTTCACTTACCTGAAAACAAGTCTAGAATATTTATATTCTGTCTCTTACACCCAAATCTACTTCAAGGGCTAATATTTTAATTTCACCTAGTTTTTAAATTCCAAAATGCTAGCACTTAAAAAAATACTCCTGATTTTGACTGACCAAGATAATTACTAATTTCAGTAAGGGAGAACAAAAGTGATATGTATAAAAATGGAGAGAGAAAAAGATTACTGCTATCATTTAAATATCTAGTGCAGGGGCTGGAGCGGTTGCTCAGTGGTTAGAATGCTTGTCTGGCATGGAGGAAAACCTGAGTTCAAACCCCAGCACCACATATACAACTAAGTGTGGGAGAAACAAAAACCAGATGATAAATAAATAAAATTCTTTCTTTTTTCTTTCACTTTTTTTTTTTTTTTTAAGAAAGAGAAACAACTTTATTTAGTTTTTCACATGGCCTTAATTGCTCCAACACTTAGTTGTGTATGTGGTGCTGGGGTTTGAACCCGGGTCCTCCTAAACCGCTGAGCCACCACTCCAGCCCCTCATGCTCTTTCTTAAAGTAAGTAAATACCTAGTGCCATTGGCTTCCATGATGTGGGACTTTTCAGTAGGAATAATCTTATAATATTTAAAAAATATTGCCAGAGTGTGAACATGAACCTTATTTCATTTAATTGCAGAATTATATAGTTTTTTTAAATTTCTATATTTCAGAATAGTTGCTACCCTCTTACCAGTCATTGAAATATAGTAGCCGTAAAACTGATATTAAATTTGAATGGTCCTTCAGAGTTCCCAGTCTTAAATATCATGATCTTAATTGTGTGAGATGAGTAGGCCATGTAACGTTAAGCTTAATCTTTTACAAATGGTGAAACTGAGATACAGAGAGGTTAAATGGTATTCAGAGTAGACACGTTGAACTCAGCTAGGTCTAAAGCATCCCCTGTCAGGAGAGCTCACAGATCACTATAAACCAGAGATGGTGCTAAGAAAACATTTTCATTAATTACTGTTAATTAGAAATTTTCAGAGGAATCCTGAAATTTCATTAGCTCAATCACAAAATCCATCAAAATATACAGTCTGTAATTTAAATTTATAATCTCAAAAGTGCTTTTACTCCCAAAAGTCAATCTTTGTTATGCTCTAATTAAGTTCCTGTTGTGCTTTTAAGTCCTAGAATTTTAACCTAGAGATTACTAAGGTTGGGGGGTGGTTGTGAGTGTGTATGTATTAATTCCTGTCTACACATCCAGTGTTTAACAAGCCTATGTATGAAGGAGGGTGCATTCATTATACCTCCTAAGGCAGAATTCTATCGGATATAACACAAGGGTAACTGTTTACAAAAGAGACTAGTAATCACAAACTACTCTAGAAATATTATTACAACACCTTTGTTTTGGAGAACACAAACGTTTCACAACATTAACTCAACACCTTTGTTGAACTGATAAGGAGAGATTGGGTCACAAACAGTATCCTTATTCTGTCAACAGATGGCCTAAGGAGAAAGGCCTTAGGTACTAAAGAAAATGTAAAGCAAGAACCATTTGACTTTCTTTTCAGTCTCATCATGGTGGTTACATTGCAGTTAAGACAATTCCTCCGTTCTAATTAGGAAATATTTATGATGAAGAAAGTCATTTAGGATAAATAGTTTCAACAGAATCATAGCATGGATATGTCAAAGAATACTGAAAGGACTGTACTACTAATCATTACCACTTTTGATTGTGCACTGATATTTTCAATTTTATGGGGCCAAAGATAAGTTTATTTTTAAATGCGGCAAATGCAGCATTACAATAAACTGACAGTCCTGGCATTGGTCCCCACTTCTCTAGACTGCCATTAGGCTCAAATCGATCCTCTAAATAAAGTCTGTCCCAAGAGACACAAGTGATGGGGGGTGGGGAAGGGGAGTCTTAGAAACCAAGCCTGACGTCACACTTTTGTGTTCTAACCATCTGTACCTTTTTAACTACGGGCTGGAGCTGGGGGGGCGGGTGGCGCAGAGACACAGGCACCAACAATCTTCTCCCACACAATCCTGGAATGGTAACTGTGACTAAGAAAGAAAAGCCATTTCAGAGCTGTGGGGTGGCGTGGGGGGTGTGTGTGTGGCAGGGTAAGACAGTCATTCCTCTTCTCCATCCAAGGATGCTATTTGTTGGAAATCCTGCACATCTTCCCCCAACCCACCCATATTGATTTCTTCTCTCGAGTGGGAGGCAAAACCGTTCCGTTGCAAAAGAAAGGAAAAAATATGCAGGACTGGCAGGGGAGCTTTGGAGAAGAGAACCGCACGCAGCATTGCTTCAGGCAGGGTCTGCGGACAGAGAAAGGGTTCCCGCGTCCACAACCTGTTCCGGCTCTCCAGACGACGCCCTTCCATCCCGCGTGCCAACACCGAGAGGGCTGAAGCCTCCCAGTGACCCGAGCGCACCCCACTCCCTTGGCTCCTTCATCCTCCCCAAACCCAAAGGCGCAT
>PVKS010034146.1:0-21150 GCA_004027875.1 Aplodontia rufa | reverse complement strand
GCAGAATTCAATTCACCTCCCTGTTAATCACAAGCCATGTATTGGAAGGGATTTTTTGACAAGTACCTTTGTCATTCAGTTTGTTGGTGAGAGACAACAACAGCTTGTACATGGTGATACTCATTTGTGCCACATAAATTAAGAATTATTCACAATACCAAATAGGGCCTATCTCTGTCATTCAAGAGTGACATATTACCCTTATTGCCACAGCCATGTCCCAAGATTTCTTCTAATCATAAGGGCCATCTTTCCTCTCACAATATTCTTTTCCAACTGATTGCAGGCTTGGGTTAAATTTCAGTGAAAGTTGACTGGAAAATTATTGCAGTTGTCCCTCTTACCTATGGAAGATGTTTCAGGACCCCCGGGAGGTGTCTGAAACCTCAGATGGCACTGAAAGCTACATAAAAAGCACTGTGATACCACAGCAGTTGATCTTGTAACTAAAGTGGCCACCGGTGACTATTGAAAGAGTAGCATACACAGCATAGATATATTGACAAAGATATGATTCACCTCCCAGGTGGGACAGTTCAGGATTTCATATGATCCTCAGAACAACACGCAATTTAGAACTTATAAATTGTTTGTTTCTGGAATTTTTCATTTAATATTTTTGGACTGCAGTTGACCTGGGTAAATGAAACTGTGGAAAGAAAATTTATACGTAAGGTGGGGAGAAAGACAGCTGTATTTCCACCAAAGTATTGGAAAACATATCTAATGCCCATGGTATGCATGGTAGTTATTCCATTTCTCTCTGCCCCAACACAAAGGAGACACAGGAAAGCCAGGTGCAGTGGTACATGCCTGTAATCCCAGTGACTCAGGAGGTTTAAGCAAGAGGATCACAAGTTCAAAGCCAGCCTCAGAAACTTAGTGAGACCCTGTCTCAAAATAAAAAATGGAATGGGCTAGGAGGATGTTGCTCAGTGGTTAAGTGCTCCTGGGTTCAATTCCTGGTACCAAAAAAAAAAAAAAAAATAGACCCAGGAAGGATATGACATAGTAGAAGGTGCTTCTCCAGCTGCAATTGTTCCAGCACCAGGCATGTTGCTCATGGCACCTTTGCTGAGAAATGGTGTGCCAATGTCAAATGATTAATCTTTCAAAGGTCTACAATTGCTTCACCTTGTTTCACAGGAGGAGAAATAAATAAGAGCAAATGTAACAGCTACAGAAGAAAGGCAGGGTGGAAATGCACTACTGATCAGTTCTCTAAAGTAAAAATAAATAAGAGCTCTGTGTCCTCAAATCCATCCTCTCTTCTCACATGCACTCTGGATTCCCATGCACGGGGTAATTTTTGCTTGAAGTATCTCAGACCCCACTGCTCTCATTGTCAGAGAAAACCATTGTCCAAGGAGTCACTTCTGTGCTGCATCTTGAATCTCCAGTAGGACTCAATTCTGAGGATTTGGTAGAACTTTACTCCCTTCCTCGTTTGTCCCTTTTTCAGGATGAACACCCTTTCCAATGGCCCAGGGCACCTGCAACTATGGTGGAGAGAACATTTGAAAGATTAGAAGCCTCTGATGCCCAGAAATGGTTCCTTGTCCCAACCAGATGCACTGACCTTGCTTGTGACCACCCCCATGTTGTCCTGAATACAGAGGCCCAGAGAAGCATTGAAGAAAAACTTGCTCCTTGTCATAATCAGAAGTGAGGGGAGAAGAGTTCCAGTCCTGCTCCTCCCTTGGAGGGGCGATTGTGCTCCAGACTCCTCCCACCAGCGCTCTGATGTCAATCATTCTCAATCAAGCTGCAGCCCCTTTATATCCTGACTCCCTAGAAATAGGTCTCTGCTCAGGGCAGGGCTGTAGGAGGCAGCAGTGAGCCTCACATGCAGCCTGGAATGACGCCTTTCAGCTTACATGGGTGCCAGCTGTCATCTCCATCATCGGTGAAGCCAAGGAAATCCTAAGCCAGAGATGCAATCAATTATATGATGCTTGAGACTCCTGCGCGTGCTGATCCTTCATCCATTCAACTAAATTTAAGTGGGTAATTGCTACCAACCAAGCGTGTACTTGGTGGGGTTTGCTCACAGTTGTTTTATTTCCAAATCAGACACAAGGCTGCCTGTGCCTTGTGGAAAGGACTCTTTCTTTCCATCCTGATTTTCAATCCTTTCTGAATATAGGCGGTCATATGTAACACAAGTGACTCTTTCAAACAGCTCCATTTTCCAAAATTATCTCCCCAGTCGGCTGGGTTAGGTCTCCAGAGTTTTGCCTAGCTAAAATGTCTCTTTACTTCATTTTCAGACAAGAAATCACAGTGCTCCTTTTTTTCTGGACAATCAGACTGCAGCAGAGTTAAGACCTCTCCTCCTCCACCACCTCATGCCCAGGGAAGCAGCTGATGACTCTGCGTCCACCGTGTGTTCTGGACAGGAGGAACTGCTCCCAACCTGCAAAATCAGCCTGGGGGTACAGAAAGCCAGTTTCAGAGACGTTGCTACTGAAAACTCTATTTCTATTTCTTATTTCTCAATATCTTAAATAATCAGGGCTTGGTCATAAAATGCCTTCGTTTTTTTCCCCTGGCCATACGGCTGCCTACAAAGCTTTTTGTTTATTTCATTCATTTGACATTTAGCGCAATATGGTTCGATTGAGTTTTAAGTATGTTCTGATCTCCAAGCAGGAGTTTCAAGGGTTGGGGCTGGCAGCAGGACTGGTGTAGAAGGGGAAGGAGTGGTGATAATTTAACTTCTGCAGGCAGAATGTCACTTACCAGAGAAAACTGTTTTCTAGCCAGACCCTCTGTGGGGCATGTTATGAAACGAAAAAAAAAAAAAAATAGCCCTTGGGGGTGAAATCAAGAGGGATGACAGTGAGAATAGAAGTACAAAAATATTCTGTTTAATAATTTCCTTGGGGGCTGGAGCGGTGGCTCAGCGGTTTCGCCGCTTGCCTGGCAAGCACGAGGACCCAGGTTCAAACCCCAGCACCACGTACACAACTAAGGTTGGAGCAACTAAGGCCATGTGAAAAACTAAATAAAATCGTTTCTCTCTGTCTCTGTCTCTCTCACTGTCTCTCTCTCTTTTAAAAAAAAATAATAATAACAACTTCCTTGGGTGCCCCAAATTGAAAGACTAGGAGAATTGCTTCGCATCCTTTTGGCTAAGGTTAAGTGAAAGACTAGGAGATCCCAATTTGAAAAGACTAGAGCAAACAAACCAAAAAAAAAAAATGGGAGGGATAGATAAAATGAGGTTGAAAAGAATAAGAAATGAAAGAGGAGGCAGACGCCCCCACTTTATCCACAGGGGATGCATTTCAAGACCCTCAGTGGATTCCTAGAACTGCAGATAGAAGCAAACCCCATATGCACTACATTTATCCTGTAAACACATAGTGTTTAATCTCTAAATTAGGCTCAGTGAGAAAAGAACAATAAGAAAACAGAATAATTGTGAACAATATACTATAATCCAAGTTACTCAGAACTTTTGAGTTGTTTATTCCTAGAATTTTAATATTTTCCTAATGAAGTTGATTGAAGGTAACTGAAACGAGGAAAAGTGAATTGGCAAATAAGAAGAAGCGCTGTCCTTGAGAAAGAGCCACTGAGGAATTCCAGGTGGAAAGTAGAGCGGACAGACGTTTTTTTTTTTAAGCAGAAAGACTTTTAACAAAATGACTTAAAATACTGAGGATATGCTTATGTGCATCTTGAGGCATCCCACTTCCTCAGCTTCCTGATCGACGGTATTTCCCCAGAGGGATGACGGAAGTTCAGGAAGATCGTGCTATGAGACCATCAGTGATTTGGCTAGGATCCATCAGTAAAGGATCCTAGAACAAGAAGCTGGACATGTCTGGAAGGTATCTTGAAACAGCCTCCTCTTCCATGGAAATTTAGGAAGCATGTTGATTTTCCCAGTACTTGTGAATTAGAGTTTTGAGGAACTTCATTTATATTTCAAAGGCAGAAGCAGACCTGGGCTGATCAAGGAACAATGGCAGGAGCACCTCCTGTAGACCCAGGATCTAATGCAGTGAAAAAGAACACTGAATTAACTTTGGTTACTATAAAGATGCTGATTTTAAACTGGATAAAAATAAAAGCTAAATAAAGAACCTGAATAAAAATTGGTCTGCCCATTTCCAGCCTGGCTGGTAAATTAAGATTTTTTTTTCCCACTTGGGATGTATGAATAGTACATTCAGAAAGATTCCATAAATCGGGTCCTGCGGAAATATTGGTGTCAGAATTAATGACACTGTGCTCATTGTGTGACAGGAGCCCTCTAATACAGCCTGGCTAACACTCTCCCCAAAGGATTTTATTAATCATTCCTTACAAAGGTTCCCCTATGTGCCAAGAGGTTGATACAAACATACCAACCTCAGGAACTGTGCTGTCTGCTGTATTTTTATTTTCCATGTAATTGCTTTATAAATAAATCTAAATAATCAACTGTAATTTTTTCCATTATAAAAATAACATAGTCACAAAACATGGAAAATCCTTGGGAGAAAGGAATCACACATTCCTCCCTGGCTGGCATAAGCAACAGGGAACGTTTTGATGCAATTTTCTGCAGTTTTTCAATTTTTAGAAAAATCAGAGAAGTTAGATATTGAATCATGAAATCTTTCAGATATACAGACTGTGGCATAATAGTTACCTATATACTTAACCACTAAAATAAAAAATATATGTTAGCATTGTACTATATAACTACAGTGCTCTCTCCTTTTTAAATACATAACATGGGGGCTAGGGGTGTAGCCCACTGGCAGAGTGCATGCTTAGCATGAATGAGCTCCTGGGTTCAATTCCCAGCACCTAAAAAATAGATTAGTAAGACAGATATAGCAAAAGTGCCTACCTGGGTCATTTCTACCCAGAGGCTCCAGTGTACAAAGGTAGCCATTGTGTTGAATACAGTGCCTTAGTTTTAGGTCTCATTTTGTATTTTTACTGGATTTTACATGTGTCCATAAATATTTTGAGTGTTTTTGAAATGCACTTAAATGACTATCTGTTGTATTTTCCTGTTCTGTATTTTTCCTTTTAGCATTATGTTCTTGAAATATATGCAGAACTAACTCCTTCTGTTTAACTTCTGCAGTGGCTAAATAAGCTAGATTATTCATTCTCCTTCTGAAGGAGGGTTAGGTTGCTGGTACTACAAACTTTTTACAGAAGTCCTTTCCAGTGGCTCCTTGTGTATATGTGAATTACTGGATCCTGGAGTACATTCTGCCCTCTGTATCCATGGGTTCCGCATGCACAGATTGAACCAACTGCAAATGGAAAATATTCCAGAAAAGAAAAAGGAAAATGAAACTCTCAGTACTAAACTTGTAGAAAAATTTTATGGCTCTTATTCTCTAAACAATTCAGACTAACAACTACTTACATCTCATTTATAGTGTGTTAGGTATTATAAATAACCTAGACATGATTTAAAGTGTACAAGAGGATGTGTATAGGTTAGCTTGCTTACTATGCCAAGTTTATATGAAGGATTTGCACACCCTCGGATTTTGGTACCCAGAGGGAATCCTGGAATATTGATCCCCTCAGATATTGAAGGACACCAGTGTGTACATCTTCAATCCTATAAAAAAATCAACAGACTTCTCTCCAAAGTGTTTGTATAATGTATTTTCCTACTTTTATGAGTCCCACTTCTCCTTAAAGGAAGGTTTATTTGTCAAGTTCTTGTTACTATGATGCAACGCCTGAGGCAATTAACTTTTAAAGGGAAAAGGTTTATATATACCGGGAAAGAGTATAAGCTATTTAGTTCACAGTTTGGAGATTTAAATCAAAGATTGGATGGCTCATTGATTTGACCTCTGGCAAAGGTGCTAGATAGCAATGGTGAGGAGAGCATGTTAGAACAAATTATCAACAGCCCAAGCCAGGAACCAGAGAGACGGGGAGCCCATAATCCCTTTGAAGGGCTTGCCCCCAATGTCCTAAAGACCTCTCTTAAATATCTACACCACCTTCCATTAGCACCACCCTGGAGACCAAATCTTTATCACACAGGCCTTTGGGGACACTACCCACATTTAAACAATAATAGCTCTGGTGATCAAAAATTGGAGGAAGGGTTATAGGACAAGAAGCTAGAGGTGAAGGGGAAATCTCAAAACAGCCCCTTTCCCCTGGAAATATGGGAAGGATGCTGGTTTTCCAAGTATAGGTGAAATGGAGCATTGAGGAATTTTATTTATACTCCAAAAGCAGAAGCTGGAGGACTGGGCCAATCTGGGCAGCTGAGGATGGATTGGCACTCTGTAGACCCAGGATCTAATCCTTGTCCACATTTGGAAACATCAGGCATTCATTTTCCCAATTATGATGAGGTTGAACGTGTTCTTGTGTGTGTATTGCTCTTCAGCTTCTTCCTCTATTCAGCATCCTTCCCTTTAGCTTCATATCATAGGCCTGTTTGTCTGAGGTTGGTTATGGGAATGGGTGCAGGAAGGACAAGTTTGGAGAGTTGTAGCACTGACACCAGGACATGCTTTGCTCTTGGTGGTCACGGTTGCCCAGCTGGCACTACGATGAGAAACCATTTCTCTTTGGAGCATGTTTCTCTGCCCATGCCTACCACCAGTACAAACTGTCCCAGACTGGAGAAAAGCACTTGAGAACCTAACACCACCAAATAAATGATAATAGCAAAGTAAAAGGGAAGCAGTCTTCTGTCAAGGAGCTCCATGGATGTTTGTCAAAGATTCAACCATGGTATTATCTGAGCAAGAGACGTCTGAGCCGACTTTTGGAAGTGGAGAAGTTGATGGAGGGACATATGTCCACAAATGCTTATAGGACAGTGGTCTCATAAGATTAAAATGGAGCTGTAAAGCCAGGCACAGTGACACATACCTGTAATCCCAGTGGCTTGGGAGGCTGAGGTAGGAGGGTTGCAAATTCAAAGTCAGCCTCAACAACTTAGCAAGGCCCTGAGCAACTTAACAAGATACTGTCTCAAAATAAAAAATAAAAGATCTGGAAATGTTAAGCACCTGGGTTCAATCCTCAGTACAAAAAAAAAAAAAAGGATGAACTGGAAAGCTCTTATGGTCTAGAGATCTCAACATCTTAGCATGAAGTGTTTACTCATGTCCTTCTGATGGTGCTAGTGGTAACCCACCTACAGTGTTGCCAGTCCTAAAAGTGCACAATACTTGATATTGATACTGAATGACTGTTACTGGCTTACATATTTATTATGCTGTGTCATTAACTTATTTTAGAGTATACTTCTAACTTATTTTGAAAAAGTTTATTATAAAACTGTATATAGTGTGGTGCTGGTGGCAGCTTCCTAGAGTTCATGTTTACCTTGTCTCTTGTTTGTATCGTTTTCTCCTGTGCTTGATTTAATCTTGTGTCATTTTCTTCACCAAGGCCCTAGGAGAATAGGCTACACCATATATACAGAGACAATATAGGCTCAGTGTGTAGCAGGTCCTACCATCCAGGTTTTAGTAAGTACACTGTAAATACACAATGATGAAATAGCCTGATGGCACATTTCTCAGGATGTATCCTTGTCAGTAAGTGACACATGACTACTAATGGACTCACCTAGGGTTCAGGGGAGGTGAAACGGTACCATGGGATACAGGAAAAGACAGCCTGAGACACACTCAAGGAAGTTTTCATAGTGGCCTCAGTCTTACCCACAGGCCCCTTTCCTTAGCCATGGGTTAGGGTCTTTATTGGGAGATGGGAAGGCTCTTCATTGTTAATTCCTTTCTTCTTTACCCATTTCATCCATCCAATCAATAGACTGAAATTCTGCTCATCCTTCCGCCTGTCATTCTCAGGTGCCCTTTCTCCTCCCCACCCCACGACCATCATGCCAGACAATGGGGCTCTTTTTATCCATTTGGATGGGTCTGTGCTATTGTCTCCTAGATGGCGGATTGCCTCTAGTCACCCAGCACACCACAACAACAAAGCTCTCTAAAACATGCTCTTACCAAATCTCATCACCACTCAAGACCTTCCCTAGTCCTATAGTTGTATATTTGCCTACATATCAAAGTTAATCCTGCCAGCATAGGTGACGAAACTTTCCTCCCCCAGGCCACCAATCAGCTTCATGGCAGAACTCCAAGTCACCTACCCCAGCACATTCCTTCTTTCACCTCACAGTTTGGACTCATCTCCTTGGGCCTGCTTCCTTCCTCCTTTTTCCTATGCCATTTTCACATCCACTTCCAAACCTTTGCTCACCTTATTTCCACAACCTGGAGCTTTCTCTCTCCTTCACTTGTGCAATCTTTTACAACTAGGTACAATGCCTGTTTTGCCCATGAAGCCTCCCTGGTGGTTCCAGTCTTCCCCAATGTTATTTCTGATTATGGCCACAGTTGCTGGTGGGCTTCATAAACAAGCAAGATTTGACACTCTGCTCTGTAGTGGCTACAATCTATGAACTTATTATTTTCCAGACACATTTCCACTTAAATCTCCACCACACGTCTGAGAAGCAGGTATTATTACCATATCATTACCATATGTCTTGGATTCACATTCTAAGATCTCTGAAATTTGAAACATCTTACAATTAATGACAGCTTACAACTGCTGTCACCTGGATGAAAGTCTGATTCCTCTAGGAAAAATAAATCCACATTTGCTTCTCCCAGAACCTGCAGGCACTACTAGCCAGAGGCCACGTAAATTAACTTCTATGCTTGGCAATGTGAGCTCAGTTCACAACTTATCAGAATATTTCTTCGTGGTTCAAGTACTCACGGGAATTTTCTTCTCCCTTCTCAGCGTGCCAAAGTAGAGATAGGCTGATTTTCACACTGCCTTTCTGCATGGTAAGGCTATTTCTTTCTTCCCTTATGCCAAGAATGGCTTTGGTGTCACAGTTTTGTGCAAAGGTGTCCTATTTTATTGTACATTTTAATCTGTTTGTGCTGCTATGATAAAATATATTAGACTGAATGTTATGGTTTAGATATGGAAGGCCCCCCCTAAACTATGTGTTGACAGCTTGGTCCCCAATCAGCAACATTCAGAGGTAGGGCTCTTGAGAAGTGATTGGATCATAATGCTCTGACCTCATTAATGGATTACCCCACTGATGAATTAATAATTTGATGGCATTATTGGGAGGCAGTAGAAACTGAGCTAGTTGGATGAAGTAGATCACAGGGGACATACCCTAAGAGGGTATATATTGTCTCTGGTCCCTTATTTACTCTCTCTCTTTTCCCCTCCCTCTCTCTGTTTCACCATGAGGTGAGCAGCTCTCTTGCACCACACCGTCCCACCGTCCCACCATGCCTCCCGTCAGACCCAAAGCAACTAGGCTGCTATAGTTGGACTAAAACTTCTAAAACCACAAGCCAAAATAAATCTTTCCCGTTGTGAATTAAGTTTGCTGTTCAAAGTTCAATGTGCAAGCACAAGGGGTTGTTGTTCTGAAACTTGAATGAACATTATCAGCAAATGGCAAATGCTTCAGGAGTCCCTGAATCACAAGGAGCTTTCAAGATATGAATCAACCCTGGAAATATTGCACATATAGACTTTGGTAGTGCTAGTAAAAACAAATAAATAAATCTTTCCACCTTTAAGAATACTTTTACACTGTTGTGTTAAAATAGGTATAACCACCATGGAAATCAGTATGAAATTTCCTCAAAAGATTAGGCACAGAACTACCATAGGACCCAGCTGTATACCACACCTCAGTGTTTATCCTAAGGAATTAATGTGAGCATACGATAGTAGTGATACCTGCATGCCCATGTTTATAGTAGCGCAATTCTCCAGTGCCAAGTTGTGGAATGAGCTTAGGTGTGTGTCAATGGATGTATGGTAAAGAAATTGTGGTATATATACATGACAGAGTTTTATTCAGCCATAACGAAGAATGGGATTATGTCATTTGCAGGCAAAGAATGGAATGTAAAACCATTATGTTAAGCAAAATAAGCCAAACTCAGATAGCCAAGGGCCGTATGTTTTCTCTCATACGTGGAAGTTAGAGAGGAAAAAGAAAAAAGGATTGGGGGAGTGGATCTCATGAAAATAAAAGGGAGGGACCAATGATAGGAAGGAGGGGAGTGAAAAGAAATACTGGGGAACAAAAATATTAACCAAATTATATTGTTGTACTGTGTGTGTGTCTGAATACATAACAATGAATCCCACTATTATTTATAATTATAATGTACCAATAAAAATATGGGAAAAATCTTTTCTCCTTTAAGTTGATTAGTATTCTGGGTAATTTATAAACAACACGAATTTAGTGCTCCCAGTTCTGGAGGCTGAGAGTCCAAGATCGTATCATTGACACTGATTGGAGGTGAAATGACTAGATTGCGAGATCTGTAACCCTATTGCCCATCCTAGTTTGAATGGACTCACCGGGAGGTAACTGTAGGCAGGTGGGGCATGGCTGGAGGTGGAGGGTGAGTGGGGGGGATGTCCTGGAAGGTGCCTCTTCCCTGCGGCTCTTTTCCCCTTCCCTCTCGCTGCTTCCACCAGGCCCTTCTTCCATGATGTTCTGCCTCACCTTGGGCCCAGAGCAGTGAACTCAGCTGACCATGAACTGAATCTCTGAAACCACAAGCCAAAATAAACTTTTTCTCCTCTACCTTGTTCCAGCTGGGTATTTATGTCACAGTAAAGAAAAACCAACTAACACAAAGGGCATAATCTTGATGACCTAAAGACCTTCCATTAAGCCCCACCTCTTAAAGGCACCTCCACCTCCTAACAGTGCAAAACTGGTGACAAAGTCTTCAACACAGGACTTTTAGAGGACACTTATCCAAATCACCGCAACCGCCAAAAGAGAAAGAGACTTATCAAAGGAGGAAGAAAGTGGGGAAAATAAAAAGAGATGAGGTAACATAACGGTGCTGATGGAGCTGCTGCCAGAGTGCAGACTCTCCCCAACACAGAGCCCCAAAGCAGCTTTCTTATTTTAAACAGTGCCAACTGCAGCTTTGACGAAGGTATTCTTAATGCACTTCTAAAAATGCTACTTTAGCAAACACTGAAAGGGAGTGCTAAAAACCGGCCTGATTATTTCTACAGACAACTGGTAGCTTTTAATCTGGTCTCTGAACTCTGCCTAGGTATGGGAAGAGATGTGGAGGGGCAGCAACAGTGTCAAAAAGAGAGATTGCTTGGAGATAGCCCAGGGACCCTGCCCCCACTGCACTGTGAATCCCTCGGCATGGGACCAGTTTGGGAATTCTCAGGTTTGGGTCCCATGCTGTCACCAGGCATCAGGAGACATCTGTCAGGGTAG
Organism: Aplodontia rufa; assembly: GCA_004027875.1. Classification (NCBI taxonomy): domain Eukaryota; kingdom Metazoa; phylum Chordata; class Mammalia; order Rodentia; family Aplodontiidae; genus Aplodontia; species Aplodontia rufa. The sequence goes on along the minus strand of PVKS010034146.1, from coordinate 9,875 downwards.
CTAATTTACTAAAAGGAGCTAACAGAATTTCTGGCAAGAGTCTGTGTGGACCCGCAAGTTCGCTGACTTTCTAGGGTGGTTTGCAGTGTGTACACGTCTGGGTGAAAACACACACCTACCCACCTGGTTCCCACAGGGTCTCAGTGTATACTTCTGTGGATTGTTTCTCCTGCTTACAAAGCAGCCTGTGTACAGAGAAGGAACGGACCCAGCAATCTGATGATTTGCACTGGAACCAGCCCAGGGGGAGGGGAAACCGATCCAGGGACCCAGCTGCTGCTGAAAAGAAAGGCTGTGTTTGCAGAGTTGGGGACATGTATGCATCTTTGTTTTCCAGACAAGGAAGGAAAAGGGATTTGCACAAGCCCTACTGCCTAAGGCTTAGGGAGAAAACTAAGATTCCTTTTCCTGTTTCCAGGGGGGGAAAAAAAAAGATCCATCAAACAAATGGTTTAAGGTTCAGCTCCCACACATTCGCTGAATACACTTCAGGACAGTGGCTTGTATGCAGTATTGGGCCTGGCTCCTGAGCTACTTATTAAGTGCCGCTACCCTTGTGGGGATAAGCAGTCCTGTAAATAACAACCCGACAGCCAGTAACTGACACCTATGCCCTCCATGGGCCTCACAAAATTACTTCCAGTCACATCAGCGTTTTTCTTTTTAAGGTCTTATAAACCAAGGGGAAGGTGTGAAATTGCTCATTTCCAGCACCTACTACATTGAACATGTAATAGGAAGGTGTTGCTTTGTTGGGCACGTGGAAGAATGTGTCCTCTGAGGAACCTGGCCATCTTTGAGCGCCCAGGCCCAAATCCAGAGTGCAAGCACATCTCTGCACACCTGCGACAACATCTTGAGGTAATTACACCCCAGACGGACCAGCGGGAGAGCGGCACGTGAACAGGGGAGCTTGTCCCTTGTATTGAGGAAAGGTGCTTCTGTTCTCTGGGGGCTGCTGCAGCCTCGGGGACATGGCTCTTTGCTTCTTTCTGGCTATGCAGCTGGAGAAAAATCAGCTATTGCTTCCTTTCACTGCATTGCGTTTTCCCTGGGAAATACGAAGCACAACTCTCGCCAACAGTTCTGGAAACCTGACCCCTGTGATGCTCCAAGGGTGTGCAGATGTGCGACATCAGATGTGTGGAAACCAATGAGTCCATCCAAAACCAGCAAAACAACCTTCCTTTAACTCGCTTCCTGTCTCCACCGCAGGTGGCCAGTAAATTTAAAAGTCAGCACCTCCACCATTTTTTGCACTGTGTACAGATGTTTGGAATATCCACGTTGAACCCACATAAATTTAACCCGTCTCTGTGAGACAGTGACTCTTTTTCTCTTTGGTTCAGAGTATGTTAATAATTAGCAATGGCAGGATGGCAGGAGATGGGGGGTGAGGTGGGAGGACCCCTGTGAAATTTGACCTCACTGTGAACAGGATGGGGTTCTTTATTTGTTTTTTTAGGATGGGATCCTAAAAAGTGCACAGCTCAGAGAGGACAATGAATAAAGGAATATAGCAAAAAGGAATGAGGGAGGGGCTGGAGCGGTAGCTCAGTGGTAGAGCACTTGCCTGGCATGCACAAGGCCCCGGGTTTGAATCCCAGCACCACATATGCAACTAAATGACTGAAAAACTAAAACCAGATGAAAAATAAATAAATAAAATTGATTCTGTCTCTCTTTCTCTTAAAAAAAAAAAAAAAAAGGAATGAGAGAGCATTTTATAAACTCCAAGACCAAAATATCATCCTATGACTGAACAATGAATGTTGGCCAGAGATGTAACCTGTTCTTATGATGAGAATTTAACAAATTGATCACTATGATTTTTTGATCAACCTGTTAATAAGGTTTCCACAAATAATAAATAAGCTAGCAGAAATAGCTAGATAAAGGATTTAGAACTATTGATTGGCTATGCAGTGAAAGGAAGTGGTAAAATTTTGGTTAATATTTGGAGAAATAAAGAAGGAAGAAAAAAGATATATGAACATACAACTAACAAGAGATTACCACGAACGCTAAGCATAACTCAGAGGACAACAAATCAGTCTCCCATCACTTAATGGTGGGGCACCTTCTGATGTCTGATGGGGACACCGTCATTAGGTGATCTCATTGTGCAAGCATGACAGTGTACCTACTGCACACCTAGGCTATAAGATACATGGAGATATATGGTGTAGAGAATCTATATGTGTGTGTTCTATAATGTGTGTGTGTGTATGGTGGCCTAACACCATGTGTGATGGCCTAGGACCATGGTGAACAAAATAATGTGAAATGAAATTAAACACAGGAGAAAAGGATGCAAGTGAGAAACTAAACAGATAATGAGGCTGCATCACACTACGGACTGTTTTACAGTTACCTCATTTCTTCTACAAGTAGGAGTGCACACTTAAATAAAGATAAAGGTATGTTAGAGTACATGCGCAAACCAGCAACGTAGTGGTTTATTATCATTATCAAGTGGTGTGTACAGAACACTCATTAAACTGCCAAGGCTAGCCTCGAACTTCTGATCCTCCTGCCTTGGCCTCCCAAATAGCTTGGATTGTAGGAGTATGCCACCACACCTAGAAGATGCTTCAATTTGTTTAACCCATAGAGGGAAAAGGAATGTCCTGGAAATCACATGGCAATGGTAGTATGAGCAGATCTGTCTGCTACTAGAGAAAGAACACCTTCAGGGCCACTGACTGCAGAGTCCAGAGCCCAGGTCACCAACTGCGTTCTCTCATCAAGCTGCCATCCACTCCACAGAGATCAGTGTCTGCAAGGCCCTTCCCTCTCTGCTCCCACTCTCCCTCCTTCCTTCCTCCACATGGCCTTAGGTCTAATCTACCCTTCCGTTCCTGTGGGGGCTGAGGGAGTCCTGGTTCTGTTTGAGGGTCCACAGCAAGGTCATAGAGGTCAAGTTGAACGTGGTCCCTATAGTCTTTTCCAGCACAGCTGCAGGGGAAGAGCGTGGAATATTTTCCTGCAATGTTGATGTTTCAATGCTTTTCGTAGCAAAACTCTTTGATATTATGTCAAGAGATTCTGTCTCAATCCATCTCACCACACATTCCTTCTCCTCATCAGGTGCAAAGAAGGGAGAAAAAAAAACCAATTTTGCCCTCTGTGCCTTAAATATTTCCTGTGATGGTGGCATCAGACGTTGTCCCCCTTGGGCACTGGTGAGGCACATTTTAGAGAAGGGTCCCTTTTTTAATTTCCATGGAATCCTAAAACAGAGATGCTACCAAATTTGCCTCCCCGATGGCTCATTGCCAAGGAGAAACAGAGACTATTTTTCCTGAGAGGTCTCTACAAATAGCAGAAGAGGTTGGGGGTGTTTAAGTGACCTCTGGAAGTCCAGTCCAGGCACAGGAAGTTCTGATATTCAGAAATGTCGGATTTCAGAGGGGGTTTCACACAATGAAACCCTTTTTACATTTACTCCTGCAGGCTGATGAGCTGAATTAATCACTGTTCCTTGCAATCAAGTAAGGAAAATGGCCTTGCCTTCAAAACCAGCTGTCAGCAACGACTCTAAATTGGTTCATTTTATGCAGAAAGATGCCCTGTGATAAGTTGTCAGTGAAATGAATGCTTACTTCGATGTGACTTGAAACAGAATGTCGGAAGTGACAATGTATGAATGGAACGAGACAGGGTAACAAACAGCAGTCTCTTCGGTTGCACTAAGACACCACGAAGGATATGCAGTGGGTAAAATTTGAGGTCGGCAAGTAAAACATTGTAATATTAGCAATGGTGCTTAATGTTTATTGAGCTTATATCCTAGGTATTGTACTGAGTTTTTTTTGCCTTATTTAAAATATACCAAGCAGGGGCTGGAGCTTGCCTGGCAAGCACGAGGACCTGGGTTCAAACCCCAGCACCATGTACACAATTAAGTGTTGGAGCAACGAAGCCCATGTGAAAAACTTGATAAAGTTATTTCTCTCTTTCTCTGTCTCTCTCACTGTCCCTCTCTCTCTTAAAAAAAAATACACCAAGCAGAAGTGTTGACTGTGGAGTCCTTCTAGGGCATCAATGAACTCCCAGGTCCAAAGAGCCCAGCTTGTACGCACACAGAACCCTAGGAGAGAGATACGGAAATGCTTGTGTTTGGAGAGATGAGTACAAATCAAAAGGGCAGGATCCACCCAGGCTTGAAGCTTGCTTTTGGAGAAAAATCTCACCCTTCTGTATATGTCCTCAGACAATTCCAGACCCTTCAGGGTTCTGGCAGAACTTAGAGGCCAAAATCATATTAAGATAAATAAATCAATAAGCAAAAGTAGTTTGCTTTAAGTCGACAAATGCAAAGAGCAATTCTTTCTTTGCAAATAAGGAAATGACATTTAGCAATTTTCTGAGTATCTGTCCTCTGGTGTCTTTTAGGGACCTATCGCATTCCTCAGAGCTGACCAGACTCTGGTGTGGAAGCCAACAGACACTACCTCATAGGTGGTGAGTCAGCAAGTGGGGGTGGGGGCCAAAGGGGATGAAGAAAGGCGGAAAATAGATCAGATAGATCTTGAATCTTAGCTCTCTCACTGACTAGCTTTAAGACTTGCAGAGAAATTACTTAATTCTGGCTGCAGTTTGAACGAACCCACCAAAGTGCATGTTGAAATTTCATCTTCATTGTGAGGTATTAAGGGGACAATTCGGTCATAAGGGCTCCACCATGAATGGTTTAATGGGTTAATGGGTTATCTCAAGCCTGAGTCTGTAAGATAAAGCAATTTGACCCTATCTCTTGTGTGTACCTGTCTCATCATGTGACACCCTGTACCTCTTTCAGACTCTGCAGAGAGTCTCCAACAGCAAGAATCCCTTCACCTGATGTGGCCCCTTGATGGTGGACCTTCCACCCTCCAGAGTAGTGCACTGAATAAATCTCTATCCTGTATAAAACATCCAGTCTGCGGTGTTCAGTTATAGTAACAAGAAAAAGGCTAAGACAGTTCCCTCAGGCTGTCATCTCATCTGTGATATGGTCATACTATAGCAATTGCCACCTTGCAGAGTCACAGTGTGCAGGATATAATGTATGCTCACTGATGACCTAGTGCATAGTCAAGACTGACTCATGGAGACTATTATTTTAAAGTACCACTCCACCCAACTTAAAGACTTGCTAGAAAGCTACAGTAATGAAGCTACAGTATTGGTGAAAAGATAGAGAAACCGATCAACAGAACAAAATAGCAAGGCCAGAAATAGACTCACAAATAGACCACTGATTTTTGACAATAGAACAAAGGCAATTCAATGGAATAAAGATAATCTTTTCAACTAATGAGGTTAGAATAACTACACATCAACACGAAGAAGAAGGAGGAGGAGGAAGAGGAGGGGGAGGAGGAGGAGGAAAGAGAGGAGCGAGAGAGAGAGAGAGAGAGAGAGAGAGAGAGAAAGCAAATAGAGACACAGAACCTACACCCTTTGCAAAAATTAGTTTGGAAGCATCGTAGATCTAAATGCAAAGTAGAAAACTAAAAATCCCCCAAAGATAATATATATCTAGATCTAGATGACCTTGATATTGGCAATGATTTCTTAGACAACACCAGAGGCATAAGCTAAGAAAGAAAAAGACATCAGTTGGACTTAAAATTTCCACTCTGCAAAAGACATTAAAGAGAAGGAATAGATAAGCACTAAAGTGGTGAATTCCTACAATTTTGCGTTGTCCCAGCATACATTGTGAATATAAGTTGTACCATCCTTGATAGTTCACAGTTTTCCACATTCTCCTGGTTTTCCAGGTGGTCGATCCAGATATCTATCTTGTACAACTGCCATCTGGTGAACACCTCTTTAGGTGACAGTGAGATACACTTGACTCACCCCACTGACCCCCATACCCTGCATGGACCATGCAGATACACTGCAGTTGAGGCAGGGAGAAAGGGTCAGGCAGTCAGTGTAGATGGAATGATGAGGGTCAATAAGAGGAAATTGGCTGACGGTCATTTTTTTTCTAAGGGGGCAAAGAACATTCGCTGTTCCAAAAAGACAGATACATATTTCAGCTCGACATCCCCCTCTGCTAACACAGGTGCTCTGGACACACACAGATATCCCTTCTGCTGAAAAAGGTGCTCATGCAAAAGACTAGATCAAACCAGAACTTCTGTGCTCATGCTCCTTAGGCATGGGAGAGGGAAGAAAATGATTAATGAAAAAGGGGAGATCTTGAGAGACTAAGAAATGTTCTGAGACTCCCTTCTCCTACAGAAGTCTTTTCTATCCTTTCTTTAAAAAAAAATTTGCCTGCTCTCCTAGCCTTGGCATGCCTCAGTTTTAATTCTTTGACTCCAGGGGACATGAACCTGACTTCCACCAGACCACTATCACGGTGACCACTTCAATCACAGCATGACTCTTATGGAACTCATACCTGCTTGCTTTAACTCCAGCAATTAAAACTCCCCTCCAGAAATCTGCCTGGGTGACTCTGCAGCTCCAATAAAGATATTGGACCACAGGGATCTCTCTGTCCTGCGCTCCCCCACCTTTCATCCTTTCCCTCTCCCTCTACCCCGCACTGATTGAGACTGCAGTTCCTGGATGGCTTCCTCCTTTCCATTGGTCCTGTGAAGCATGCTGTCCCCTTCTCCCCAGGATCTGTAAGTAACGAACCGCTCTGTTATTCCGTATATTCTCTTGTGCTCTTCCTCTGTCTTACCTGATTGACACACTGGAAACTGACTTCTTTCCCAGTCAGTGCTCTCCTAGAGATGGCTACCTTGGTAGAAATAGGTCAGACAAGGGACACAGGACATCCACTAATACAAACAAATTTCCCACTGGAAGGACATCTGATTATAATTGGACACTTGGGCATTAGGCTGTCTGCTGTGTTAAAGGAGTACCCTTTGGGGGGCTGGAGTGGTGGCTCAGTGGTTACAGCACTTGCACAAGAATCCAGGTTCAAATCCTAGCACCACATACACAACTAAGTGTAGGAAAAAGAATGATGATAAAAATTTATTCTCTCTTTCCCTCTCCCTCTCTCCCTCCTGCTCTCTTTTTAAAAAGTATCCTATAAAAGGAATCTTATAAAGACCCATGACCAGATCCCCTGGAACCACATCCACATAGGGATAGTGTGCAGCCCTTTTGAGAAACTCAGGACCAAATTAGAATACACACACACACACACACACACACACACACACATATATATATATAATGTATATAAAATCTGAGCAAGATACCTCACCAAATAAGATATAGAAATGGAAAATGGTCATGTTTGTATGAAAAGATGCTCAACATTATCTGTCCTTGGATAATTGAAAATTAAAATATGATACACTGTAGCACACCTATTAAAAAGGCTAAAATTCCAAAGTATATATTACAAAATGCTGGAGAAGATATGGAACAATAGGAACTCTCATTTGTCGCTAGTGAAAGCACAAAAGACATTTTTGGAATATAGTTTGGTGGTTTCTTATAAAACTGAACCTACTCTTACCATATGACCCAGAAATCATGCTCTTTGCTCTTCATCCAATAGAGTTGAAGATGGGACCACACAAAACTTCCCATAGATGTTTATAGCAATTTTACGTATGACTACCAAAACTTGGAAGCAACCACGGTATCATCCCTTAGTAGATGGATGGATAAGAGGACTGTGGTACATCCCAACAATGGAATATTACTCAGTGCTAAACAAAGTGAGCTATTAAGCCATGAAAAGATGAAAGGATATTCAATGACTATTACAAAGTAAGAAAGCCCAATCAGGAAAGGCTACATGCTATATTATTTCAATTATATGACATTCTGGAAAGGGAAAAGCTATGGAAGCAGTAAAAATGGATGATCATGTTTAGGGAAAGGGAAGATTGAAAAGTCAGAACACAAAGAAAGGATCTGGGAGTAAATGAAATGACTCTGTGTGATACTATAAAGGTAGATAGAAGTGTGACATAACAAGATATATATATTTAGATTTTGCTCTGTTTTCCTGGCCCATAATTCCTAAAACCCTTAGAATCCAAGAAGTGATGTGTCTTTTGCATGCCCATGAGATGACTAGTAGTTAGGGGCTCCTCAGAATTGGGAAGAATTTCCAGGGAAGCAAGGCATGTGATTAGATAGTTGAACTTTTCAGTAACTCCCCCTCCTGGGAGTTAAGAGGGACTGAAGGGTGAGTTAATCTTCAATGGCTAAATGTTTTAATCAATCATGCTGATACATTGATGTCTTCATTAAAAATGCAAAAGGATAAGGCTCAAGAGTTCCTGAGTTAGATGCTCCTCACTGGACGAGTGGATTCAAAAACTGTGGAATTCTACTCCACTATTAGAAAGAACGCTATCATGGCATTTGCAGCCAAATGGATGGAAATAGAAAAAAATATGCTGAGTAGAATATCCCAAATTCAGAGACTCAAGGGCTGAATGTTTTCTCTCATATGTGGAAGCTAGAATACAACTGGAAACAGACTGACAGTTGGCTAAGCTAATAATAACCCCAACATGGGTGAATTTTTACACGAGCAGGGGGAACCATGGCCATGACACTGGGGGATGAAGGGAGGGGGCAGAGAGGGGGTGGGAATAGGAGGGATATCAAGGAAGCTGGAGGAAGGGAGTAGGGGTGTTATCTACCCAGTGGGGAATCTTCAACTTCCATGAGGAGCCCAACTAACATGGGAGTACAGTAGGGGAAACACAGGATCAAGGAGAACTCCAAGCCAGGAGATCAGAAACTGGCAATCAGCCTTGGCTTGCTCTGTCAATATCCATGTGCTTATGAATGTGTAACAACAAGTCCCTCCAATATGTAAGACTATGTTGAATAAATAGAAAAAAAAATTTCCTGGGTTCGTGAGCATGGGAAGAGTGGTTTACCTAGAGAGTGTGTGCAGTTCCTTGACCCTTTCCCCACACCTTTCTCTCTGTATCTCCCCACCCAGCTGTTCCTGAATTATGTTCATAATAATTTGCCAATACATTAGTTCTCTGAATTGTTCTAGGAAATATCAAACTTGAAGAGGAGGTGATGGGAACCTCTGATTTATAGCCAGGTCAGAAGCACAGGTGACATCTGGACTTACAATTTGGTGTCTGAAGTAGGAGAGTATTTTGGGGAACTGAGCCCTTAACCTGCAGAATTTGAACTAACAACAAGCAGAAGTGAATTGAATTTTACAACACTGTGTTAGTCAGTTTTACATTACTGTAACAAATAACTGAGATGATCAACTTATAAAACAAAAAAAGATTGTTTTGGCTTACAGTTTGGGATATTTCAGTTCATGATCAGACAGACCTATTGTTTTTAGACTCCTTTGGGTAGAGACAGAATATCATGTCAGGAGTGCTTTGCAGAGTAAAGCTATTCACCTGATGGTGGCTTGAACACAAAAAGAAGGAAAGAGGGGCTAGCATACCAATTTCCCTTTGAAACAGGTCATTATAAATTTGTCCAACCCTATAGAAAGTACAACACAGAGTGAAGGATAAGGTGAACTATGGAGTTTGAGTAATGATGAAGTAGCAATGTAGGTTCCATCAGTTGTAAAAAAAAAAAAAGTACCATGTTTAGGCTGGAGTGGTGGCTCAGTGGTTACAGCACTTGCCTGGCATGGGCGAATACACACCACGTATACAACAAAGTGTCAGAGCAACAAAGACCATATGAAAAACTAAATAAAATTGATTCTCTCTCTCTCTCTCTCTCTCTCTCACTGTTCCTCTCTTTTAAAAAAACGTACCATGTGGTGTGAGATACTGCTGGTGGGGGAGGCTACATATATGTGGGCGCAGGTGATGGATGTGCTATCTATACATCATCCTCTCAATTTTGTTATGAACCTAAAAAAAAAAAAAGTCTTAAAAACCATCAGT
>PVKS010034145.1:0-21156 GCA_004027875.1 Aplodontia rufa | reverse complement strand
AAAAAAAAGAATTTAAGACAAAGTCAAGAAGGATATGACTATGTCCCTAACATAACTTCCACTTAGTTTTGTTTTTTCTAAACTTGCTGATCAGAGTGACCAAAAAGTATCCAGATGCCTTTTGACATCTCTGTCATACATTTGTAATGCCTTGTATGTACTGATTTGAGAAAGAATAAAAAAAATAAAGCTACCATTTCAGTGATTTTATACAGATAATCAGCTCATTTACCTATTATCCACTCATATTCTATACAGTGGGTAAGTTGTTTATAAACATTTATAAAAAAGAGCTGAAATATTTTTATACCCATAATAGAATGAGAATCCAGTACTTTCCATATTCAATATTTTATTAAAAAAATACTCCTTTGATGTAAGATTCAAGAGTCTCTAATAAAACCTGTAAGAATGGTATTAATAATCCTTTGGAGGTGTTTTATTGCTATTTTTCATGCACTATTTCCAGTAATGAACCTGTAAATGCACTCTCTGGTTAGATCACATTTTTAGGCATTGGTATTTACTTTTCCTAGTAGGAGGTTCATTTTGGCACAGCATAAAGTACAAATAAATGAAACTATAGAAATGACTTATAATTCTTCTGTTGTTTCGCACTTCTTTGCTTTGCTCAGAAATCTTTTTATGCATTTCTTTTGTGGTTTTGTGAAATAAACAGAAGAAAATTGAGAAAAAGAATTGTCACATACAATAGTTACAAGGTGGGAGACAGGCATTCCCTGAATCCCACCTGCAGTCATGCTATGACTTTGTGTGGTTGGTCTAGAACTTCATTATTCTCCTCATTATGTCTGGACTTTCAGAATATGGAGCTTTTTATCATATTAAAATTATTTTATCCTAACATGTACATAAGTAGAGACCTATCCTTATGAGTATAGTTTAATCTATACTCTGAAAATTACTACTAAAAAGACATTTATGTGGATTAGTAAATACAGGGCTTTTAAAAGGAGTTAATTATTGTTTTATTGATTTCTCAATTAAGGTAATATAAATATAAATAGTATAAGTTAGAAATGAATGAAGAGGAAAATGATTGACAAATGATGATCAAAAGTACTCTTAAGCAAAATAAAGAGTAATATGACTGCACACTTAACAAAAATTTTGCCAAAAAATGGAAGTATGTCTACTATAACAAGTGCATATTACTGAAAACATTATCCTATATGCACTATGTCTCTTGTATTCTAAGGTATTATGCTGTTTTATCTAAAATAAATAAGGAACATTTTTCTTCTACCTCCGTAAAAGCATTAAAAAATATACAACTGATCACAGTTATACCTGATGAAAGAGATATCTGTCAACATTGAGAAGATGAAAATGTATAAGTTGTGGGCTTTATAATAACTAAAAATTTTCAGCATGAGATTTATAAATTTTAATTTACTTGTAAATGGAAAGGCAGATGATATAGGAAGCTTTTCTGTGAAAGTAAAAAATACAGTTACTAATAAACCTGGGTCAAAGAAAATGTCATAATACAAAATATAAAATAATTTGAACTGAATGAAAAATCTGCATATGAAAATGTGTAAAATGAAGCTAAAACTATACATAACAGAAAAATGCAAATATTTCAAATGAATAAAAAATAAAAATCATTGTGCTAGGTGTAAATATGAAGAGGTAAAAAATAAACTCAGCAAATAAAATTTAACAAAATTAGAAGAATGGAAATAAAGATAAAAAGAAAATATATTTACTTTGAAAGTAGATTTAAAATAAGAAAGATCAGTAGAATCTAAATTGGACTTTTTTTAAAAAAACTAATACAATGATAAATGCCAATATGATTGATTGCAAAAAATTACAAATAAAAAGTTACTAAAAGTAATATGGCTGTAAATGTGTTAGAATTGAAAGATCACTAGAGGACACTGTAATCATGTTTATGGCAATATTTTCTAAAAATAGATAAGGTAAACATATACCTAGAAAAATAGCATAAGTCAATAATTAAAGTACTTCCAATAAAGAAAATTTCATCTCACAAGTGAATTCTATCAAATTTATGGGGAAAAGCATGCAAAATTTTAACATAGATCTCAAAATTGATGAATAATTTGCATTCCCAAATTACTTTTATACTGCTGAGTCCAGCTCTATACAGTTCCTTTTAACAGTATGGGATACTTGTGCCCATACTTGTCACAGAACAAAGAGAAACAGTGATGTTTAAGACAAAAAGAAAGACATAGTTAGAATGGCTTATCTGTGTGATTATGAATATCAAGTCATGGGCTGGAGCTGTGTTTCGGTGGTAGCTCAACAGTTAGGATGCTTGCCTGGCATGCACAAGGACACAGGTTTGTACCCCAGCACCACGTACACAATGAAGCATCAAAGCAATGAAATCCACATGAAAAATTAAATAAAATTGATTTTCTTTCTCTCTCTCACTGCCCCTCTAGATGAATATCAGGTCACCTAAGCTGATATTTTGTGTTTCTGTTACAGAACCCTAGAAGCCCACTATATTCTCAATTATTTCCAAGATTAATTTTGTCATTTTCCAACCCCAAAAGTATTCAAATAATATTTTGATATCGATAAACCTCTGCCTGCTAACAGAAATTTCAGAGAAATAACAAATGTTTCCTGATATCAACCTCCTCTTAGATACCTCATTGTACAACAGATAATAGAAGAAAAATATTTGATCACTAGTACATAGGTGGCTTCACCTGTTTTCTTAAAGAAAACAAATGCTTTTCTATAAGTTAATAATAAAAATTAACAAATAAAGCTTATTCTGATTCCATACCTTTTAGTACCTTTATAAAATCATCTAGCCAGTAGAATTTGTTGAGACAAATTACAGCAATATGCAGCCTTCCCCCTGAGCTTTCTATCCTGCCTCCACAGTGAAGAAACTTCTTCTGAGCTATCAATCAACTTCAATGGGATAAATGGACCAGTGTGACAACTGCAAGCCTAACAACAAATACTGGGGTCAGCTACACATTCTAAGAGAGGATGCTCCAATTACTGTAAACCAAAATTACCTGTGCTGTGGATAACAGCCCGTGGGCTAGCACTGGATTTTGCTTCTACACCACTGAAGTGCTAGAAGAATGTAAAGAGAATAAACTGTGTGGTAGCAGGACAGGGTGGCATGTTACTGATGAGCATGGGAGTGTTTAATGTTGGCAATGTATTTTTGTGCTATCCATCACTCAGCAGTGCTAGAGGCTGTCATAAGAAAGGACATATTTCCAACTATCTTAAGTAATTTCCCAGAAATCTGAACAAATTCAAATTTATATTATATCAGACACTTAAATTTTAAAAATAACATGATATACAGTATTCTCAGGAACAGTCAAAAAGATTCAATAATGTAAAAAATATCAAAATAAAGAAGAAGAAAGATATGCAAATAAAAATGGCATATCCTAATGGTCAAAAAGATCAGAATGACTCCTGAGAAGTACTGAACACACTAGATAGTAAACAATGGATCAAAACACAAAGAGTCATTATTTTTCTGTTAGCAATATGGTACCTAGAATGAAGAAATGCCTGGTTACTGTTGAGGGTGATTCAGTGATCTAAAAGACTATTCCAATGTCATAACTAAAGTATAGATAAAGGAAAATCTTAATAAAAAACATGAGAAGGCAAAATATTAATCCATGAAAACTAACATGAACATGTTAGAAGAACCTATAATAGGAACGGATCCCATGTTGTGTGAGAGGAGCATCTTCACAGTACTTTTCTAGGATGGGACATTAGAAGCTGAAAGGAACAAGGGGGACGTCTACATGGGAGAACTTCCTGGTACTGGATATTGAAGCCTAGCCCATGAGGTCAGAAAACAAGCAGGGAGAGAAACGAATCACCATGGGGCACAGTCCATAATGGGTTTTTCAATCCAAGCAAGGAAGGAGGGAATCAATCTAGTAGGGAATGTTGAAGGCTGAGCACAAATAGGAGGGTTTTCATGAAAGGGACACTGCGTGTAGAGTACTGGAGACTAAAATGGATGAAGAGGCTATTTTTGTGTGAGAGGTATGTGGTCCCATGTGGGATATCAAAGTCTGAATTGGAAGGTGAACAGGGTATCTAAGCAGAATAAAAACTTGATGCAAAGTTTTGAAGCCTGGACCACATGTGAAAGGGAGTGGGGTGAGTAACCTACTTTGATTGTTGGAGGCATATTAGAGAGTGAGAAGCAGGATTTGAGAATGGAGACATGAGGATTCAGGGACAATGTAGCAGCATTGGTAGGAAACTGGTACATTCAGACATTAACCTAATAAGTAAATGTTAAAGGTAATGAAAGCCAAGTTTCTCAGTACAGGAGAGGTCAGTCACAAATATGGAGAAAACTAGATTGGACATGGTGGCATTGTAATTGTTGGTATGTACCCTTGAATTTAAAGAAATTTACAAATGTACAAATAACTCTAAATACAATGTATATACATATATATATATATGCATGCTTATTTATATGAAAACACAACCTTCTAAACTTTATCTATTGAGAGAATATGGTAGCAAAGCATTCCAAGAATACAAACTAAATGTAATCAATTTTTAACATAAAATAAGTACTTAAATCTAGCACCTAGTATTGATTTCTGTAACACTTTGGATATGAGGTAGCACCCTAAAGCTCTTGTGTTAATACAGAAGGTTAAAGGATTAGATTTAAGAGAGCCATAAGTTAATCAGTAGTTTAATCAGTTTGATGGACTAATAATTGAAGAGATTACTGGGTGGTAATTCTAAGCAGGTGAGGCATGGTTGAACGAAGTGAGAACCTGTAGGACTGCACTTGGGTATAATATTTTCCCTGGCTTCTCCTTCTTTGTCTCTACTTTCTGGCGATCTAGCTCAATAACTTTCCTCCACCATGCCTTTCTGCCATGATGTTATGACTCATATCAAATAATTTGATCAGGGAATTATTGGTTTGTGGGGTAATTTTGCATGCTTGATTTCTCATTATTGAAGGATTTCTTCTTACTCCTTAAAAGAATCAGGTTATTTTTCTTCTTTTTTGTGTGTGAGCCTTTGTGCATTATTGTCTTGTTTGTTTTGAGTTTTCCCAGTGGACACGATTTGTGGGTGTGTGCTAGAGGATGGTTCCTGAGACTTCCTCCCTGATAATTCCTATGATCCTACCTTGAGTTGGGGTGCTGTCAGTAAAACTGAGATTATTAGCAGAAGACCTAGATTATGGAGTATTAGAGACCCTTAAGATTTCCAGCACTATCAAGGTATGAGAAGCTATGCAGTGTATGGTTCCAAGATGGTGAGCTGAAGGAAGGCTTCTTCTCATTGGCTCCATGACCAGATGAAAAACACTCCATGACAGCTCCCTTTCTTCAAGGTGAATTTAGGAAAAAAGCACCACCTGGACACAGAGATATTTAAGGGAGACTTTTGGAGGATCAGAGATTTGGATGCAGCAAGTGGAAAAGAGGGATTGTAACCACCCCAACCAGGACACGGCATGGCTCCCAATCAGCAAGGGAGTGGGGGAGGAGCTGAACCATCTGCCACAGAAAAGCCAGGTTCTATAAGGAACCATGCATTGGGCTCAACTAGAGATACCCCCACTGCACCTCCAGTGTCTAATGGGAGAACAGTGTCTCTCAGCTGCCTGCAAGGGGAAGTATTGGGAATCTTATCAAATAGACTGCTCTGAGGGAGGAAGTCAGAAGTTCAGAGCAGGCTACTCCACAATTGCACCAGGAGCCAGCCACAGTTCGAAGGCTGAACCCGGATAACGAGGAATGGGACAGGTCCAGTCTTCATTTAGCTCAGGGGGGTTTGGGGTTAGTGGAGTGCAGGGGAGCCTTGTTCAGCCCTGTCCACCTCCACCCCCAGCTCAAGGACTCACATGATAAGCTAAGGTGGGACGGGAGCACTAAAGAGACCACAGTCTGAGCTCAGAAATCCTGGAGGGACTGTGAGTGTAACCAGCAGAGGGAGCACCAAGCAGCGCGAGCGTGTGCGCGCAAACACACACACACACACACACACACACACACACACACACACAATGGAATTATACTCACCCACTAGATATGGGCTTTACTCCCATTTTGTGTTTCACTGTAGCAAAATCTAAATGCCCTTTATGTCAGCTTTCCCCCTGCCACCACCACCACCATTCATACAGAGCAGCACTACTGACACAGCAGGTTGCAGCCTTCAACCACAATCCTGCTGGTTTCAGTGAATATCCCTTCACCTGACAATGGTTGTAGATTTCACCTCTCCAGGTTTCTCCAAATATCTGGATATGCTCCCTAGTGATTTCCAGTGCAGTCATCCACTTCTCTTCTGATGCCCTAGCTCTGTGGGCATGGTGGTGTGGTGTGGGGGTATGAGTGTGAGGCAGCAGGTGCAGGGCAGCTCACTCCCTTTCTGCCATCATTATCCACTCAGTTAAGGATCTTATAAATATCTAGATTAAGAAAGCAAATTGAACTCAAAGTAAGCAGAGTTGAAATAAACAGAAGAAGGCTGGAGTGGTGGTTCAGTGGTTTCAGCACTTGCCTCTTGCTTGCCTCACATATGCAGACGCAGGTTCAAACCCCAGCACTTTATACACAACGAAGTGTCAGAGCAATGAAAGCCAAATAAAAAACTAAATAAAATTGATTCTCTCTTTCCCTCTCTCCCTCTCTCTCTCCCTCTCTCTCCCTCTCTCACACATTTCCTCTCTCATTAAAAAAGAAAGAAAACAAACATAAGGGACTATGGAATACCAAAAAAAAAAAAAACAAGAAGAAGAAGAAGAAAAAGAAGAAAGAAAGAAAGAAAGAAATCCAAAATGTAGTTCTTTAGGAAAAATAGTGCTATATATCAGGAATGAGAGAAGTGGCATTACTATAGATACTATAAATATTAAAAGGATAATAAGGGATTATTATGAACAAGTATAATATGGAAACAAAATATCAATTTACATAAAATTGATAAATTACTTGAGTGCAAATAAACAGATCTCACTCATGATTAAATAGATAAGCAGTTAGAACCTTTTGCCATTTAACCACTACTCTTTCTTTAAAAAAAAAAAAAGAAGAGAAAAAAGCTCCCAGCCCTGATGACTTTACTGATACATTCTGCCAAATACTTGAGGAAGAAATCACATCTCTTCTAGATAAACACATCATGGGTGTATACTTATATGAAAATTTATCAAATAGTACATTTTACCTAGGGCAGCTTTAGATACTGTATTTGTACTTTTTTTCAATTAAAATAATTGATTATATATATGAACATATTTATACATATAAAACATATTTTCAAAGTGTTTTTTAAATCTCAAATCCAATGATCACATTTATATCTACATTTTAATTGGAATATCAGGAGCTTTTGATGGCATGGATTCTCTCCTGTTTGAAAGGCTTTATTTCCATGTTTATCTCTCCTACCTTTCCCCTGCTCTCTGACCTCTCTTTTACCAGACACATTTGGGAGCTGTTTTATCTCTGCTTAAACTATCTTAGCTTGATCCTGCTATATTGCATCTGTCATTACTGCTAATCTTATTTTGTCCAGTAGCTAACCTAAACTTTTCTCTCAGTGCTAACTATACCCAAATCACACCCCCAGCATCAATCCCTTCAAAAAGTTCCAGATGACTATATCTAATTTGGTAATGATATTATGCTTCTTAACGATATGCTCAAAATAGAACTATTACTTTGACCCCTAAACTTTTCTTCCCCCAGTTTTCACCACTTCCGTAAATGGCACCACCACAAACCTTTCTACCTAAAGGTAAAAGTTTAGTTGTTATCCTTGTTTTTGCCCTTTACAGTGCAGTTTCCATCCACTCTAACAGGAAATGCGATTGGCTCTATCTTTGATGTGTGAGTGTTGTGGTACCTGTTGTTGTCTCCACTACTGTTGGCTTTGTTAAAGATAGGGTCTTGCTCTGTCACACAGTCAGGAGCTCTTCCCATACTCAAGCAATCCTCATTTTCAAGTAAATGAATGCTGGGACTATGGCCAGCACCACCATGGCCAGCTCTTCAGTGTGTGAATGAATCCTATTGTTTCTCACCATTTTTATCATTAGTATCCTTGTCTAAGTTATTATCTCTTCCCATATGAACTATTTCAACAGCTCTGTTACCCTCATAAAATTCATTTGCCGCACAAGAGTGAAACTTTAAAATCATGAGTGAGATTTCATCACTAATCTAATTCAAATCCACCTATTCTTTCTCCTCACTCTTGTAATACAACCCAAATTTTTATTGCTTAAAAGGCTGAGGGATCTCAGCATCATCTTTCTTTCTCCTGTCTCCTATTTCCTGGAATCCAGGTTCATTTATTTGCTTTCAGTGCCTGAAGTACATTATGCATGGTAAAGCTTAGAAATAGGATTCAAGGAATAAGGGCAAAGAAATACAGCTTGAGTTTTAATCTTCGTTTTGTCAACTACTTTTTGTGTGTTCATGATCAGAACTCAGTCAGATAGCAGAATGCAGTTAAATGACAAGCTTAAAAATATGTTCAATGGGCTCAAAAAGAAGCAGGTAAGAATTAGCTGTTGCAGGGCTAGAGCGATGACTCAGTGGTAGAACACTTGCCTTGCATGCATGAGGACCCACGTTTGAACCCCAGGACCACACACTCAACTGTCAGGGAAAAAAAGAAAAACAGATGAAAAATAAAGTTTATTCTTTCCCTTTCTCTCTCTCTTTCTCTACACAAAACTAATGTTTAGTTGTTTGGTCCTTTTCAAAATTCTGTTCCCCTAGAATCTGTTGTAAATCTTTTAATGACTGGAAGTTTTAAAGTACCATAACCCCCTGAATGCTAATTTTACTGGAATTAAAGGAAGCATAATATCTTTGATTAAAATTTCAATTTTACAACAGTTTACACTTTGCTTTGAGTTCCTGCTCTAATATTTTCCAATTCCCAGAAAAATCACTTTAAATACACTAAGTGTGAGACATGTGACATTGCAACAGAACTAACGATACCCACTTTTCAACTGCCAATGACATCACTCATGTTGTTAGCTATTTGTAAATTTACTTTTAATTAATAAGTGTATTTATATATTAGGTGCAACATGTTATTTTGAAACATATATACATTGTAAAGTGGCTAAATGAAGTTAACTAACATATTAATAAATTATATATTTATCATTTTTTGTGGCGAGAAAACTTAAAGTCTGCTGGCAGCAACTTTCTACAACACAATGCATTGTCAATATCTACAGCCACCACGCTACACAACAGCTTTCTTGAACTTATTTCTTCTGTCTAATTAAAATTTTATATCCTTTTTACCAATGACTCCACAAATTTCCCTTCTCCCAGCCCCTGGTAATCGTTCTATTTTCTACTTATTATATAGTGTGTGAAGTATTTCAACTTTTTAAGAAAAATATATTACTATATGTTAGTTAATATTTCAGTTTATTCTCTGGCATCAAAATTTTACCTAAGATATCTAAAAAGTACAGCTTCTGCTTTCCTAAAATATTTTAAATATTGTATAAAATGTTTTGGCAGCATCTAACAGGGATTCAAAATCTATATAATCACAAATTCTACTTAAATTCCTGAATTCATCTCCTCTAGTCTATTTTACAATAAATTTTCAGATTAATCATTCTGAAATATCACTTTCATCCTGGGTTTTCTCTGCTACCACTATCATTTTTTTCCTTCTTCCTCTCTCTCAACTCTTTTCCTAAGAAGTTCAGTCACTCTGCTCTCTTTAGTATCGATTTTCTCCATAATAATATACCATCACACTTCCTTCCAAGAATATTTTAGGACCATAATTAGGAACATAATTTTTATTATGATGTTATTATAAAATATTTGATTGCAAATAATAGTCATTCCACGTTCAAGAGGTTTTCTCAAGATAATTCATGATCTCACATAATCAGAAATCTAGAGGGCAAGATGGATGGATGATTATTAATACAGTGATTTCATATTTTCATTAAAAACATAGTGCCTTCCATTTTATCCCATTTGACATTGCTAGGATGTTTTACGTAGGTCATCTTCCTTCAGGGCAATAGATAGTACCACATGCTGACATGTTAAAAGAAAAACTGGAAAAGATACTTTAACTATCTTTCAGTGAAACTCATAAAATTCAGGTGAACTCTTCCAAGAGTTTTCTGATAGACTCATTGCCCTCAGTAAACTTGTCTAAAAATGCATCCCCATGCTTTACCCACTTCCAAGCTAAACAGAATTTACCCATGGGGCTGAAGAGGGGACTATGAATAACAATTTTGCTACTCAGGTTTCCATCGTTGTGACCAAAATTCCTGACAAAAACAACTTAGAGGAAGAAAAGTTTATTATGGCTTAAAATATCAAAGGTTTAATCTGTGGTTGGCTGAGTCCATTGCTCTGGGCCCAAGATGAAACTGCACATCATGGCCAAAGGATGTGGCAGAGGGCAGCTGTTCAGGACTTGGCAACAGGCAAGCAGAGAGAGGGTCAGAGGCTTCAGGGAAGATGCACCCTTCCAGGGCAAACCTGCAGTTACCTACCTCCTCTAGCCACACTCTACCTGCCTATGTTGTCCTCCAGTCCATTCAAACCCATCACTTTGGGCCTCCAGTAGGAGTACAGGTGGAAATGTGAACATGCAGCAGACAAATGTTCATGTCATGGCTGGAAGCAAAGTCAAAAACTGAGGAAGGAACTATGGTCCCACATTCTTCCACTGGGATATGCTACCAGCCATCTAAGAATCTCCACTAAAACCTAAGCTCCTAAAGGTTACATTCTTCACCATATGCTGCCCTGGGAATCATGCCTTTAACATATAGATCACTGGAGGTATTCACCATCCAAAATATAACAACTATAAAATAATATTTCAACCAAAAATAAAAGAATGTATCTTTCAGCTGGGCACGGTGGCACATGCCTCTAATCCAACAGACTTGGGAGGCTGAGGCAGGAGGATCATAAGTTCAAGGCCAGCCTCAGCAATTTGACAAAAGCCTAAGCAACTTGGTGAGATCCTGTCTCAAAATAAAACATAAAAATGGCCTGAGAATGTCGCTCAGCATTCCTGGGTTCAATCCCCAGTACCAAAAAGAAAAAAAAAATCTTTCAAGTACACAGCAACATTCACCAAGATAGATCATATTCTGGTCTTAAGAAAAAATTATATGTGCTCTTACAAAAAAAGAAAACAATAGAAATAAATAGCAGACTGACAGATCAAAATTTATAAAATGTCTAGAAATTAAATACCACGTAAAATGACTCATGAATCAAAGAAGGAGCCACAAGAAGTAATTGGAAATATTTTGAAAATGAAAACACAGTGCAGATACTTCTTTACTTATAATGGGATTACATCCCGATAAATCTATCAAAATGGAAAATATTATAACTGAAAACGCACTAATAAACCTTGCCCACTGAACAACATAGCTTGACCTAGGTTATCTTAAATATGCCTACAACACTGACATTTGGCTGTGTTAGTCCCACAAATTCATTTAAACAAAGCCTTTATAGCAAGGACACTTTTCTGCCTAGTGCGGGATTCCATTCAGGACCACTCATTGTCGTCAGTTTTCATTTGACTTTCAACTCTTCTAACTGAAAAAAAAACTTTAGTTTTCCCTTTTTTTTTAATGACCTTGCTGGTTATAAAGTGTTAACCATTTCTTTTATTGACTGTCACTCAAACTGATTTCACTGGGCATTTCCTCATGACCACATTCATGTAAAGAAATGGTGTGTCCTTTAAATGCACCATATTAGTAAGTAAATAATATCTGTTTTATTCCCTTATTGATGATATTAAATTGGATCATTTATTTTAAGCAGTATCTGCAAGATATTTTTCACTGTAAAGTTAATATGTTTCTTGTTATATTTAATAAGTATCTTACATGGAAATACCTTGAGATGATGTAAATATCATGCTTCTAATCAAACTTTTTTTACTCACTATTTTAATACCCAATGATGATTTTTACCTGAAATTACTATTAACGTGATGGTTAACAAATGGTGATTTTTAAATAAATTTTAATCAGTCCTTCTACAGTTTTTAATCTATGTAAATCTGGTTGATTGGTCTTAAATAGATAAAATTATTGGACTAGTTGGAGATAACAGTTTCATTTACCAAGACTTTTATTTTTGACGTTAACTAAAATAAATACTTCAATCAATTTTCACATTTATCTTATCAAGATTCACTGCTTTGTCACAAAATAAATTTATATTGTGAGTATATCTTCTTTTGAAGTATAGCTTCAAGATAATTATCAGTATATACATATATATATATATATATATATATATATATATGCATTTGAATGGAATATAATTAAAGATAGATCAATATACTCAGAGTATGTTGCTTCCAAATAGTGAACAAACTTTGTTTCCTCTTTACTTAGCAGACAGAGTTATTAACATTTTCATTTTTGTATTAAATTAAAGCCATTATTTGACTTTGCTCACATAATGGAAATTTCTTTTAATGAATGAGATTTTCCTAAACCTAATTTTTGAAGTAATATAACATAAAAATAATTGTAAGAGCAAATATATTAAAAATCAGAAATATAACAAAATTACAAATAAAAAGAAGAATAACCTTAGAGAAACTATTAAAGTTGTATATGATAAGGAAGATATGACAAAATGTGCTAATTTATCAAGGAAATCACGGAATATATTTATATAACACTGACATCAACTAAAGACCCCTTGCTTTTTATCCAGTATTCCACTTATCAAAACTGAAAGCTATAGAACTAATTTTTGGAATGAAAAGACAATTTAAATCATACTACAGTATACTTCATTCACAATGGCACCAGATCACAACCCTCTGCCAAGTGTTTTCAGGAAAGGCTTACACTAACTTATCGAGGAAAATGTCCTCTCATCTGTCATCCTATCTAGGCATTTGCAAAGTTGTCAATCATCCCTGGTTCTCTGAAGATCTTATATGGAGGAAGAGGCAGGTGGAGCAACAGCTTTTCACAAATGGTTTCCGTTTTTCTGTTTTTGTCCTCTTTGCAGTGGAAAAAAAAATCCTAGCCCTTGTGATGGTATTTACATGGTTCTCTTCTCTCTTCTTGCCTATTTTAATAAATCTTTAATTTTACTGATAGAAATTATTCCAAAGTCAAAAGTCTTAAAGTTTCAATGTTTTCCTATTATATATCATAAAACTTGGATCCCTTAATATAGTCTTCAGATCTTAATAAGGTGCTTAATCAGAGTTTTCAATGAGTCTACAACCATTCTCTACCTGTTATATTTATTTTTTGCGATTTCTGATCAATTTTCAAATTTTTAGTTTACATATCAATTTCGTATCTAGAGTGATTAGTTATTACTAAAGAATTCAACTTTTAGTTTAAGTAATGTAACTGATTGGAAGAAGATGCTATAATCTTGTGAATATATCACATTTACATAATTCTTAAATTTAAAATCATCATGACTTGTTCTATTCCTTGGAAAAATCCAAGTATTTATATTATCCATATCATTACTTAACTGGTATGCATTTATATAATATTAATACTTAATATAAGAACTGGAGCTGTGGCTCGGTGGTTATGGCACTTCTCTAGCATGTGAGAGTACTCAACTTCAAACCCCAGCACCATGTACACAACAAAGTGTCAGAGGAATGAAAGTCACATGAAAAACTAAATAAAAATTGCTTCATTCTCTCTCTCTCTCTCTCTCTCTCTCTCACTGTCCCTCTCTTTCTTTAAAAAAAAAAATATATATACATGGTCACATCATCAGTTTTGCCGTGAATAATTATCTAGAGAAAGAACATATTTATACTTCTGTGTATAATATAGCAGTTTGAGTTCTACTGAATAAACTAGTATAAAAGGAAGATATAAGTGTAACAACTATTATTACATGAGTTCACCCTACTATATATTTTTTAAAAGTTAATCTTCAATTGAAGTTTATGAGATATCTCCAATTTATAGATATGAAACTTGAAGTTTGAGGTGGGCACATCAGTCTCCAAAGATTACTAAATATATGGGGGCAATGTAAATTGAATCCTTTCTTATTTAACTAAACCCTATTTCTTTTCCATTATACAACATGGTATAGTTTATTAATAATCACTTGTTACCAGACACAGTGGTGCACACTTTAATACCAGTAACTTGGGAGACTGAGGCAAGAGGATCACAAGTTCAAAGCCAGATTGAGGAATTTGGTGAGACCCTCAAAATTAAAAAATGAAAAAACAGGGGTGTAAACAGTGGTAGACTGTCCTTAGTTTCAAGCCCCATTATCGCAAATAATTAAATAAATAGCACTTATTTCTATATTTTTTTATGTTTTGTGTGTATTTTGGTAATTTTCCCTTGATTTTATATGTATTTCGGTACTTTCATATTATTCTTGTAGAAGATCGGTTTGGTAGGGCTGGGGATGTAGCTCAGGGATAGACAACTTTTCTAGCATGCATGAGGTCTTGGGTTCAATCCTAGCACAGGGAAAAAAGAAAAGAAAGAAAAACAAAGATTACACCACACAATTACACAATTGGTGTGGTTTCCAGTTATAGCAAATGAAAAAAGGACCTCATGCTAGATCACAATATGCTACAAAATGTCAAAATGAAGATTGCAGATTAAAATTTGCACAGCCAAAAGAAAAGAATCCTATGAATTCCACACATAACAGGGCACCAAACATGGTGGAGATAATAAAAACTATGTAAATGTCAAACATACATGATTTGCACTAGTATTAAGCCAGTTAAATTAAATTAGCAGTTAATCAAGATAGAAACTAAAAACCAAAATTAATTTACTGTGAGAGAGAAGTTTGCCACAAAGCTTTTGATAGAATGTGTTCTTTGTCTTGCCTCAATTTTTCATGGAAAAATCAGTTTCAAAACCTATTTTTTAAAGTTCCTTCTATTTAGAGTCCGTAAAATTACAGTATACAAAATGAACTAAATATCATTAAAAGAGAAAAGTCTCTTTTGGAGCACAGTAAGTAAACCATTCTAAAGATGAAATGTTTTATAATATTTCTAAAAAATTAAATTTGGTCAATTATATACAAAGAGATTTGGATCTCTCTCTCTCTCTCTCTCTCTCTCACACACACACACACACACACACACACCCTGTGTGTGTGCTATTAGTGAGCTTTTTGTTTCTATGCAAAAATACCTAGGAAAAATAAATTTGAGCAGGAAATATTCATTTTTGCTCATGGCTTTGGAAGCTTCAGTCCATTGTCCTTTGCCCCCATTGTTTCTGGACCTCTGGGGAGACAGTCCATAATGGCAGAAGGAGCAGGCAGAGCAAACCTGCTCACCTCATGGAAGAGGGGAAGCAGAGAGAGTGATAGCAAAGAAGGTGGCCAGGGACAATAAACATTCTTTCAAGATAAACTCAAGTGACACAGGTCTTGCAACTAAGTCACACCTCCTGTAGTTCCCACTAACTGCAATTAATGCCATCAGCTATGAAATCCTCAGCGAGTTAATCCACTAATGAGGTCAGAGCCCTCATGATCCAATTACTTCACAGGAACCCCACCTCTGAACATTGCTGCTCTATGGCCCAAGCCTTCAACCCATGTGTCTTTGGGAAACATTCCAGTTCCCATAGTAAACACAAAGTCATGAAATGTCTTAAAATACAAAGGAATATTAAGACTTTAAAGTTGTGTGCAAAGATAGTTTGGAAGAAATGATATCACTCAAAATTGTGAAGTTCAATGAAGTTCCAGCATGTTATGTGTTTCACTTATAAAAAAACAACTTTTGTTTTAGGTTTTAGTGGTAAAACATTTGAAAAACTATACAACGAGGAAAGGTTATTAAAATATGAATGGTGGTACATGCCTGTAATTGTAGTGACTCAGGAGGCTGAGGCAAGAGGATAGCAAGTTCAAAGCAAGCCTTAGCAACTTAGCGAGGCCTCAAGCAAATTAATGACTATCACAAAATAAAAAAATAAACAAAACTAGAAAGGATTGGGGATGTGGCTCAGTGGTTAAGCATCACCGAGTTCAATCCTTGGTACCAAAAGTATGTAAACAAACAAACAAACCTACTCTTTGGAAGATACTGTGAAGAAAATAAAAAGTAAAAACAGACAGAGAAAGCAGAATCATAAATCACGTATCTGAAAAAAGAGCTTATATTCTGAATGTTGTTTTAAAAGTTCTCAAAATGCAAATAAACAAACCAATAAAAATTGGAATACTATTTGGACACACACTTCACCAATGTAGATACACTGATCACAACCACATGAAAAGATTACCAACATTAGTGAAATATAAATTAAAACTTCATTGACATGCTGTTATACACATTTTGGAATGGTTACAATTGTTAAGAAAACATACCAAGTATTGGTGAGGATGTGCAGCAACTAAAACTCTCAAACATTGCTACTAGGAATTAAATGGCCACTATGGGAAAGAGTTGGTGGCTCAAAAAAAAAAAAAAAAAAAGTCAAAGCTTCTCATAACCTAGACATTCCATTCCTAGATACATACCTTAAACTAAATGAAAGCATATCTTCATACAAAGAATTAAACATGAATGTTTGTAGCATCATATTTGTTATAGTCAAACTATAAAGAACCCCATTTGAGTTCAAAAACAAGTATATCAAAAAATGAATTATAGTACATATATGAAAAGGAATACTATTCAAGTATAAACAGGATGAATTAAAAATGATACACTAGGGGCTGGACAGGGGCTCAGTGGTTACAGCGCTTGCCCAGCATGCACAAGTACATGGATTCAAACCCCAGCACCCAGGTATACAACAAAGTGTCAGAGAAACGAAAACTATGTGAAAAACTCAATAAGAAAAATTGATTCTCTCTGTTACTCTCTCTTTCTTTCTCATTATCCTTCCCTCTTTAAAAAAAAAAGATACAGTAACATGGATAACTGAAAACAATACTGAGTGAAAAGGCAGACAAAAACAGTGTGCACAGTGTAAGAATTCATTAATAAAATTAAATGGATTACATAAGCTAATAAATAATATAATCACTGTCTCTGATCAGTGAGTGTCTTGGCCAAGTTAAGGGGGCTGGAGAGATCACAAAGGCATAAAGAAAATGCAGTAACTGATGATTACTGTGATGACTTTGTGAGCACATAACTATGTAAACCCTATCAGACTGTAGAGTCTCAATATAGGTAGTTTGTCATATGTCAATTATACTTCCATAAAGTTGTAAAAATTATTCATAGGGACAAGAAGCATCTTCTGCATCAATTCGTATACATCCCTTCTATACAAAAAGGTTAAAAGATGTAAAGTTGCCCACTCATCTGACTTTTCTCTCCACTGAATAAATAAATACTACTTATTTCATTTGGTATCAAAGAATGTAGAAAAAAAGAAAAGGTAAATTCCACATTACAGCTGGCCTTTGTTTCTCCAACATACTTAGTTGTATGTATAGTTCTGAGGTTTGAACCTGGTACCTCCTGCCCACCAGGCAAACACTGCAAACACCCAGTCACCACTCCAGCCCTCCTAGTTATACTTAAATGACAAAAGAACGTAGTAGAAATTCTATTTCAAAGCCTCTGCCCCAGTTTGTCTTCTAGAGTACTCTCATCTGTTTTCATAGACAAGGTGATGCCAGAATTTTAAGTATAACTTCTTGCTCCTATAAATTGAGTTATAATCCAAAAGTTTCAAAAAAAGCTTGACCCCATAAAATGCTGTAGACCACATCTGCAAACAGATCATAACTAGAATTTGTAACTGTAGTCTAGGATGACTATTCCATTAAGACAATTAAGTTTGAAAAATATACATGAGGTGTATAATAAAATCCCTTTACTTACTGAAAATGATGGCTCAAAGCTTTCTTCTTTACTGAAAGTACAAAGTACATATTATGAACTGGTTTCTGAAGGGGGAGCTAGAACACCAAAGAAGTAAACTGCAGAATAATGTAGTTATCGACTTGCACAGTTGCAAACTGTCACATTTGTCATAAAGAAAACTCCCTGAAGAAAACTTATTTTAAAACATGAGATTGTTTTTTTAAAAAGCATACACAGTATTGATTTACATTTGTAATATACTTTAACTCTGCAACTATAGGTATTATGTGTTAGTAAAGAAATATATGCATGGAATTTCATTTTAGCAATGAAATCTCCCTAAGGCAATAGAGTTCAGAAATAAGGACAGTTAAAGAAGTCCATTCTTTTATTTTCCGTTGACTGAATTTCTCTTCTAAGCAAGTCAGCCACTTCTTGAAGTAAGGAAAGCAACAGAAATTTATAAACTGAGCACGACATTATAGGAGATAAAACAAACAGCAGGAAAACATGTAACTAGAGCAATGGGTCCTGACCTTTTCCACATCAAAGCACAGATATCAAAAGATAATATTTTCTAAGGCACACTTCAGTAAGTTGAGAAAGATTATAGCCAGGGGGAATTCTATAAATTCCAGCCTCCTCAGCCCTTGGCAGAATATGTCAAGGGCTACAGGGATTCAAATCTCAGACATGTCCATCACTCATTTGTGGCACACATACTATGTGCTTTAACACTAGAAAGCTCTGTGATAGAGGATTTTTAGGTTCATGCAACACAGGGAATATAAATTTTGAAAAGAATACTGAATTTTTTATATCCAATATTTTAGGATAATTAATTTGTCTTGTCAAGGATTCCCCAGTACTTGTTATCCAAATGATAGCAGTACTTCCAACAGATTTCTTATTTATAAAGAATTATATTCCTGGAAAATGTACTACATGAAAAACTGTTCTAATTTATATATTTATTTTCCTATTATACTTTTATGTTCTGTGACCACAGTCAAAACCTCTAAAGATTAGTGTAATTACAACAACATTTATCTATGCATTTTATACAAAAGACGACCATTACCGTATATCTTTTCTAAAGTGATTGGAAATCAATTAAAACAACACATAACTAATATCATGGAAATAGATATTACATGCATGTGACTCTATATTTCCTTTTATTTTTAACATTAGAAATTGCATAATTTGTTTTGAACAAAAAAGAAAAATAGTGACCAATTATAACGTTTTGCCTGAAACAACAAAGAAAGGAAATAATAATGCATGTGCATACATATACTTATGTAGATAAGAGCTAACAGGAATTTGAGAAGCCAAGTTTTATGGAAGAAAAGCTTAGTTTTTAAAACTGACCCTACTCAAGCAGACTTCCTCCTATTGGAACACTTTCCTAAAAAGGTCTTGACAAATGATGAGTTTTATTTTTCTAAAGGAGAATTAATTCTATAAATGTTCTTAATCAGTTTTTTACCTATGAAAGTCATTGTTCCTGAATTCAATATTTTTTTCTTCACTTGTCTTGACTTCCTTCAGCATAACTCATTTTTATCCTTCCTACTCTGTCATTATCAGCCAATGATTTTGATTAGGTCATCATTAAGGTGAAAGAACTGATAATGCAAGTGGCGGCAAGGTCATATAGAATCTGATGGAGTTTTAAAGATCTTCAGTAAAGGTATCAGGAATGAGGTTACTGGGTTCACCTCCAGCTTAGAAAATGAATGATTATGGTATGAGATACTCAGTACTCTAGAAACAATTCACCCTAACTTAGTGCTACAGTTCAGATATTAATCTGAATGTGCTCCCCAGGAAAGCTTCATGTTCTATAAGCTTGGTCCCCATTGTGGGTTTGTCAGGGTTGAAGTGAAACCTCTAAGAATCATGGTCAAGCAGAAGCTCATGGAGACCCCACCCTCAGAAGGAGTTAACATTGGCCTTGCGTGGTTGATTAGTTTTCAGGAGAATGGGTTTCTCTAAAGCAAGTTCACTTGTCTCAGCTCTTTTTCTTGCTTCCTTTCTCACCTTGTGGTATCTTCTGCAGGAGTTCTCGCCTTTATGATGCCATCCACCTTGACTGCACCAGAGCTGAGTAGATGCCTTCACTAGATTCTGGGAACTCTGGAAATGTGACCTCAGTAAACCTCTTTGCTTTGCAAATGTTCCATCCACAGTTACTTTTTCATAGCAACACAAAACTAACTAATATGCTCGTGTGCCATCTTCACAAATTATATCTGGAGATCTGACAACTGAATGGGATCTAAGATTAAGATGGCAAAGGAAGTATCAGCTCCTGGAAGACAGTACACAGATTTAGAGTGAGGAGGGTGCCTTGCTGCCCCTGAGGTTATCCTCATTCACACACCCAGCCTAAGGAGTCAAATATAGTAAAAGAAACCAAAGACAACAGCTAGCAGATGGGTTCAACTGTGGCATGATATTTGGGCTCCTATTTGACCTTATACTGCAAGTGTATATGGTTTTCTTAGTCCACAGATGTGGATTTGGCCCCTCTTATCCTTGTTCAGATTGTCTGATATTGCTTTTAAGAAACTGGCTATAACTTGCCACCATATCAGTACTGTGAACTTCATCCTCTGCATTAGATTTGATTCTCACTTCTTGCCTCATCAGAGTTTCTCCTAGAATGACTGATTCCGCACTATCAGTTGTTTCCTATAGCAAGAAGATAAAATGTGTCAACCATTGTACTAAAAGATTCATTCACAAATGAAGGCCTGTCTGACCAGTGTCATGGCAGCAGAATCGATTATCAATAATTACTTTATGGATGAAGAAGACAATTTTATCACTTTAAGGATGGCTATATTGTGCATTTTTTATCATAATTAACTGAAACAGCCTTTCATATATACAACCAAGTTTTTTTTAATTAGGTGTAAATAGAGATACAATTGAAGGGGAAACATTATCAAACAATCAAGAACCAATGTATATATACTTAGTTATCCAGGGCTAATGCCAAACCATGGATGCCCTCCTTGGGTTTCCCCTGTTGCTGTTTCCCCCAGAAGAACTCATGTGTTAAATGGATATCTTGTGGAGGACTGAGATCTGCTTCTGAGATGGTTCCCCCATATTCCCACTCTCCAGTCTCCTAGGAGTTTTTCCTACACCCTCCCCCCTCCCCATCCCCCTCCTTACACCTCCGAGTAATCTAGGGATACAACCAAGTTTTAATACATAGTTTCTCACTTCTCTTTCTGGGGGTGATACTAAACATTAAGTACCTAAAATATTTTTAAAAATTAAAAG
>PVKS010034144.1:0-21142 GCA_004027875.1 Aplodontia rufa | reverse complement strand
TTTTTTTTTTTTTTGGCTTAATACCATTGAAGATCTTGTTCAATCAACTCTCACTCACTTACTCTGAACTCATGTTTAGTAGGGAATACTTTAATTATAAGGCCTTTTTTTAAAAAGAGATAGATAGGGAAGGACAGAATGAATTTTATGTAAGTTTTTCTGGCACTTAGTTGTATATGGGGTGCTGGGGTTTGAACCCAGGTCCTCACACATGCCAGGCATGTGCTTTACTGTTGAGTAACCACTTCAGCCCTGTAATTTGACCTCAGACAGGTAGGGATTCTTTGGCTGTGGAGTGCTTTGGCAGCTATCTCTTTCTATAATTAATGAGAGAGTTTTTAGGTCAGGCATGGTGGCGCACACCTGTAATCCCGCTGAATTGGGAGGTTGAGGTGGGAGGATTCCAAGTTCAAAATCAGCCTCAGCAACTTAGTGAGGCCCTAAGAAACTTAGTGAGACTCTGTCTCAAAATAAAAAAATAAATAAAAAGGGCTGGGGATATTGCTCAGTGGTAGAGTATCTCTGGGTTTAATCCTTGGTACAAAAAAAAAAAAAATTGAGAAGGTTTTTTCTTGGTTTGTTCAGGTATCTCCTGAACCCAGGCAGTGTAAACTACAATTCCTGAGTTTGACCAAGTTTAGTGTAGTGACAAGATTAAGTTTTCAAACAAGCAAACCTGAGCAGCAGATTTTGGATTGTGATGGTTTCCTTAAAGATGTCATTGCTCAAAGAGCCTACTCACCTCCCTGTTTGTGGGGACACAGTGCGGCAAACACCTGGTAAAGTGGATGGCGTAGCATAATGGGCCACCAACAGTTCCTGAAGCAGCTCCTGCAGCAGCCCATAGGAGAAAGAGGGAAAGCAAATCATGTACTGGAGAAGAAGAAGAGAAGGGAGAATAAAGAGGGCCATTTGTTAAAGGTAATGATTTACTGACATGTTAAAGTCCAAAAGAAATCTCTTTTGTGATGGCATATTATACCATATCAAGTATGTTGGTTAATTTTATGCTTCAACATGAATGGGCGATATGGTGCCCAATAATTTATCCAAGCATTAATCTGTGTGTGTCTATGAGAAGTTTTGTGGTTGAGATCAACATTTGAATTGTAGATTAAATAAAGCAGATGATTGTGATATGTGGGTGGGCCTCATCTAATCAGTTGGATGCCTGAAGTGAACAGAGTAAGATGTAGCTCCTTCCACATGTGTGCCTTTGAGATAGAACATTATTATTTTCTTTTCTGCTTTCAGAATCTAACTGAAATATTGGTTCTTTCTGGGTCTGGAGTCTGTTGGTCTTCAGACTGGAACTATACATTCAGCTCTTCTGAGTCTCCAGCTTGAGGTATTGGGACTTATAATAGAATGAGCCCTGTAATAGAATGAACCATTTCCATATAGTAAACCTCTTTCTATGCATGACAAGGCATATTCCTCCTGGTTCTACTTTTCTGGTGAACTATGACTTGCATACATTAGATGTCTTTATAGTATGGTGTATTGCTAGAAATTCTATTTTGGCACATGAATGAGGCTGTTCATGTATTCTCTGGCAGGGGAAAATGCTTTCAACTGAACTATCCATTTTGTAAATCAGGGTGAATATGTTTCTTATTCTTTTTCTTTAATGAGGACACATCCCGTATCATTAACACTTGTCAAATTTATCCTCAGCAATGGAGAATCACGCATGGGCATGAATTTAAGATTTTGGTGTACTCTTATGTGAGAGATTTCTGTGGTGTGCCTTCCCTGGTTTGTGTCATTTGTGATACTGCCACACTTCTTTGGCTGAAAGGCTCTTCCCTCAAATCTCCAAACTTGACCTTGACTCATCTCTCTGCTGGACCACCCACCGTGGTGCCAAGAGCGCCTCAACCTGCAGTTCCTGGCCAAGTGTCACAAAGGTTGACGTATCATTGGAAAGTAGAAATCAAGAAATGGATATGCTCCTCTGTGTAACGTAAGACCTTTCATCACTTCCACAAATTTGTATTGAGCACCTACCTACGTGCCAGACTCTAAAAAGACAGGAAAACAGATATGGAGGTTGGAGATTCAGAAGCAAGGTGATGCTGTGGTTTTTAATGCAAAATGTGTCAGGTTGGCACTAAGGTAGTGTCATGGACTGAATTGTCCCTTTGTCCCCTGTAGTTGGTATGTTAAGATTCTAACCCTGCCTGTGAGTATGTTCAGAGATTGGGCCTTAAAGAGGTAATTAGGATTAAAAGAGGTCACAAGGCCCCGATCCAGTGTGACACAGGGAAGTGTGCAGGACAGAAAGGGCCACAGAAGGACATGGTGAGGAGTGAGCTGTGTGTAAGCCAAGGAGAGAGGTGCAGGGAAGCCTAACCTGTCAACACCTCCCTCTTGGACTTCCAACCTTCAGAACGGTGGTAAGTTTGTTGTTTAAGTCACCCTGCCTTCAGTGTTTGATTGTCACAGCCCTGGTCTACTGTAGGCAGAACTGCTGCTATAACCTCAAAGTCAAATTCTTACTTTTTTAGGAAATCTCAGTCTTAGTTTTAGAGATTCCAATAATTGGATGAGACCCCCACCTGCTCTCAGCATGGAGGGTAGTATGATCGACTCGATGTCTCCTGATTTGCATGTTTAATCACATCTAAAAATATTTTCCCAGCAACATCTGGATTACTCTTTGACCAAGCAACTAGGCACCATAGCCTAGCTGAGTCGACATGGAATATCACAATGGGATTCAATGAAATATGGTATTACAATCATTTCTACCTGATCTATTTTATTTTTTAAAATGTGGCTACTTGAAGATGTAAAGCCAGGAGTATGACTGACGCATATCATTCACCTTGAACTTCAGCCGGATGGTGCTGCTCTAGACATGTATTGAAACGGAGCTCGTTTCATAAACAATATATGCATGCATGTGGTGGCACACACCTGCAATCCCAGCAACTTGGGAGGCTGAGGCAGGAGGATCACAAGTTCAAAGCCAGCCTCAGCAACTTAGCAAGATGCTAAAGCAACTTAGACCATATCTCAAAATAAAATATTAAAAGAAGGCTGGGGCTCATCAATGTTTATAGTAGCACAACTCACAATAGCTAAATTATGGAATCAACTCAATTGCCCATCGATGAATGGATTAAGATATTGTGATATATATATATATATATATATATAGAGAGAGAGAGAGAGAGAGAGAGAGAGGTTCTACTCATCTATTCAAAAGTAATGAAATTATGACATTTGCCGGTAAATGGATGGAAATTGAGAAAATCATGCTAAGTGAAATTAGCCAAACTCAGAAAATCAAAGGTTGAATGTTTTCTCTCCTATGTGGAAGCTAGAGTAAAACAAAGGGAAGCGGGAGGAAAGGATAATATTACATAAAGAATCAATCAAATACAAATTAATAGATAAGCTAAAGGAAGTTTAGTAGAGTAGAAGAATAAGAAAGGGATAGGGGAGGAAGGATGGGAGGGAAAAGGGTGAGGATCATGAACAATATTGATTTCTAGGCATGTATAGGTTTGCCAGTATGAACTCAGCCACTATATATAACTATAATGCTCCAAAATAAAGTTGGGAGCAGTGGGTGGCTGGGGATGTAGGACGTGGCTCAGTGTAGCACTCTGGATTCAATCCTGGGTGCTAAAAAAAAAACAGTATATATGAAGTGCCAAGGGAGCACTTGTTGGAAAATATGCTCAGGGCTGGTGGGAAGGCTTTGCACAGATAGTGAGATGCTTCATGCACAGATTCTAAAACCAGAGTGCTTGAATCCCTGCCCCATCACTTTCTAGATAGGTGACTTAGGACAAGAAACCTAACCTCTCTGTGCCTCATTTTCCTCATCTGTAGAATAGGGTAGTAATTAAGCTTTCTGCATAGGATTGTGATGAAGATTAGATTATTTAATACATTTAACATTGAGAATACTGCTTGTACAGTAAATTTCAGTAAATACTGGTTAAAGAAGGCAATGCTTTAGCAAAATCTGGACAGATAAGGGGAGGATGGACCCCCAAGGGATTATTGAAAAGGATGATTTCCAGTGAAGCGAACATCATACCCTCTTCCCGGGGCTTTGCATTCTGTTTCCCCCAGGAAGATCAGCAGGAGGCTCTCAGGATATTCTGTGTCTAGGAGATCCAGCCAACTTGATTGACTGCGTCATTTGGTGAGTGACTGGTGGATGACTGGCACTGGGCTGGGTACCAATTCTGTTCCTCATTTTTCCAGATCTCAGCAGCACTCAGACCTGCGGAGCTCCCTTCTTTTCAAAATGTTGAGACTTTAGCAAGATCGTGTTCATTTTCTTTCACCTGGATGCTCCCCTTTGACTCCTTGCAAAGTCCATCCTCTTCTCACTCAGGCTCAGTCTTTGTCTCTCTCTTGTTCTTGTGTTGTGATCTCTCCCTGGCAAACTCCTGCACACCCACACAAAGCCTTAGTTATCATGGGGACCAATTGGGACTCACATATTTGGATCTGCAGTCGAAGCTTTCCACTGAGCTCCAGGCTGAGTCACAAGATGTTAACTTGGTTGCCTCAACTTAGATGTATCTGGAGTATTTCCTATTCAACATGTCCCAAAATATATTCATCACCTCCAACCCCCAATCACATATATCTTCTTCCTTTTCAGTTGCCACTGTATATCTTATTACAAATCCAGACACTGAGTTATCTCTTATCCTTCTTTATTCTCCAAAACCAACCCAAGACTTAAGATGCTGTTATGTCTCACCTGGATCACTGAATTAGCTCCTTGCATACATTCAATTTCTTTCTAATTTCTTTATCTGCATTCTAGCCAAGCCAGTACTTTTGCATTTCAAGCTTTCATATCATTACTCATCTAAAAGTATTCAGTGGGTTCTTGTGTTCATTGGACAAAGTTGAAACAGCCTTGTTTTAGGAATCTTAAGGCAAGGTTGTAACTTCTGGATCCTCACTTCTTTTTTAAATTTATATTTTATTAAGGAGTTGAGTTATTGTAAATCATAAATGCATATAAAGTGACACAATGATCTGGATTTTTTTTTATTTGTTCAAGATAGACTTACATTTAGGAGGGAATCCTTGGCATACAATGAACACATGCATAATCACAGAGCAAGCCAAGGCTGATGCCATTCCTTGGTCTCCCCTTTTTGGGTTCCCCCCATCCCATGTTTCCCCCTACTTTACCCCTGTGTTAGTTGGGCTTCTCATGAAAGTCAAAGGTTCCCCACTGGGTTGATAACCCCATACTCCCTCCCTCATGCTGCCTTAATATGCTTCCTATCCCTCCCCCCTTCCCTGCTACTCTCCCTTCATCCCCCAGCGTCATAGGCAAGTTTCCCCTTGCTCATGTAAAAATTCAACCATGTTGAAGTTATTATTAACTTAGCCAACTATAAGTCTGTTTCCGATTGTATTCTAGCTTCCACATATGAGAGAAGACATTCAACCCTATTACCCCCACATCGCCCATACCCCAGTCTCTTGAATCTTCTATATTTTGCCCCTACAAACAATATAAATGCTTAGGTTGTGAATTTTCCAGAATTAAATGATTACATAAGTATTATTTGGATTCTCACTGGGGTAAATAATATGCTACATCATCGATTGTCTCCCTAGATCCCTCCCTATTCACACCCCCCCACATGTCTATGGTTGCCCTAGACTATGTGCTGCTACACCTTCACTAGGTCTAATACATTTGTTTGACTACTTTTCACCCAAGCCTGGGTTTAACTCTAGCCTTCACGAATGAGTGAAAACACTTGACCCTTGACTCTCTGGGTTTGGCTAACTTTGCTCAGCATGATTTCTTCCATTGCCATTCATTTATCTTTAAAGGCTGCCATATTGTTATTTCTAATAGCTCAGTGGAATTCCATTGTGTATATATATATAATATATATTATATATATATATGCCACAGGTTTTGGATCCATTTATCCAGTGGACCTTTACTTCTACTCCAGCTGCAGACTTTACTTAGACACGTAGGACTTTTACTTTCTGGCCATAAGATCTGTTCACCTGCCTGCCTCCCACCCACCATAGTCTCAGGATACTGTTCTTCAGAGAACTGATGGGAAATTCCAAAATTCCCATAAATTTGGGATTTATTTATGTGACCCTTTGGTTATTGTCCGTGTCCATCCAAATGCCAAGAAGTCCCAAAAGTCCTGTCTTTCTTTTCCCTCATTGTTGTATCTCTGCCCTGGGAGTAGCTGGCATAAACCGGAAGCTTGACAAATGAATGCTTAGTTTCAGTTAACATTTGGATCAGCCCTGTCCTAGAGACAGAGAGGATCAGTCAATTTATCATCATGTCCCTGTTTGCAAAACTAGAAGATGGAAGAACTCCGAACTGAAATCAGCTGATGTCTTGTGTTTTGCTCTCCACACTAGATTTTAGACCTTGTCTTCTCTTAAGCTTGAGAAGATAACAAGAACCATGTGAGTGTTTCCTCCTCCTCCTCTTTTTCCCTTTCCTTTTTTATTATTGGATTATTTCTGGAAATTTAGGCTTTATATGACTGTATTTGCTTCTGAGAATGTATTTCTGTTAGAAACATTGAATTTTTATGAAACATGATCAAGAAAAAATTGAGAACAACTTTCATGAATTCATAAAAAGATTGCTCTAAATCTGCTTTAAAATACATACACTAAATAAATATATTTTATAGCAACGAGGAAGTGAAAATCAATATTGTCTATATAAATTAATGTACTGACAGAATTTTAGTGTCTCTATTAATAATCATGAGGGCTTGTCTAGTTAAAACCCTTTTTTATGAAGTTGAGACACATAAAATTCCTGCTATTTGACCATTTTTGACCACAGGAGAGAATGTTTCTTGTGGTTCAATCTTCCAGAAAGGAAGATTTCCCCATTTCTTGTTTGGAAATGCTTCATTTCTATCAAATCATCAAAGAAAGGCAGACTGTTGTGTCTGCTGACCAGAATGTTGATCTCTTTTCTTCCATTTTCCATGTTAGTCCATCTTCCATGGGAAGCTGGACTAGTTGGAAATCTGCTATTTGATTGAGGGTCATGAGGACTTATGTTCTAGAAAGTATGGAAGAATTCATGGAACTTCAAGGACCTTCCAGACTCACAGCTCCCCTTTAGAGAAAATGACCAGTTGCAATCTTCCTGCAAGCACGGCTGTGGCTTTGGCGATTAGTCACATTGGGTGAAAACAGTCAGTACAATGTGTTGGACTAGCATGTTGGAGGTAAGGAAAGAGAAATGTCAACCGAGAGAACTGAGAACTTCTGGATTTCTAGTCCCCAGTCTGTCTCTAAAGGGCACTAATGTACTTTGGTTTTCACCTATGCATACCTATGAAATTGCCTTTGTAGTCTTCCAATAAAAATCTTTTTTCCCCCCTCATTTGGGAAAAATCTTTTCCTCATCCCTGAACAATCCCTCCAGATAGGTCTTAAGGCAAGAGTTAATGAGATAATGTCTATGAGGATTTGTTTGTTTGTGTTTGTTAAATGCAAAGATAAATATGAGCAGAGAAGGCTATTTGAAAAGAGAACAGTTCTTTCTTTCATGAAACTCCACCTTCAGAATGGAAATGTCAGCCAGTTGTACTATTAAAGATCCAGGAGTCAAGCAGGAAAAACAGATGAAGTTGGAAATGTATTTTTTAAATGGGACAAACAGCATAAATGTATAAACAAGCTTTATTCATTCACAACATAGAGGCATTTAGAAGTCATTTATGTGGATTTTCCCTTTTCAGAAGGGAGTAGTCCAAGCCTCTTCTGTATATGGAATATTGAAGAAGTTACCTCTGACCACAATTCAAATAAGACCAGTTTTCCTACAGTTCAGGACTCATTCCGAATGACAGTTCTCCAGCTCTATAGCTGTATGAGAAGCATTTGTGGAAAGGTTTTCTCCTAGGGTCTAGGAACACACTGGAGAATACTACAAATGCATTTATTTTGTTGCAAGGTGTTTCATTGGCTTTAAGAAAGATTGAGCTGAACTTAAGCAATACACATCTGAAATCAGAAGATGTGACTTTCTTTATTTTTGAACAGTACATTTTCATAGCTTTTTAATATCTTGCACTTCCTTTCTATAGATAAGGATATCTGGACCTACCTAATTTTTTGTAATTGTTCAGTTTATCCATGGGAGAAATCTTTTTCATGTGTTATCCTCAGTACCAGTTTTCAGTGGGGTCCAGAGCCATTTAGACCATTACCAAAGATAAAGGACAAGCAGAGAAATCACATCAAGAGTCTGTACAAAACCAATATCTCTTATTTGGAGCCCTCAAGACAGTATCTCTGAATTGGAAACAAAGATTGTATTTGAAGGATTATGTTTCTTATACTTGACAAGTAAGATGTTTCATATGATGGGATATAGATTTTTATGGTGATTGGAAAGTGTCTGAGTTAGAAATGAAGTGTTTATTTGGGATAAAAGCAAAATCTTTCATCAAAGTATATCTTCAGAGCTGAGCTTGAGACTTTTCATGGCCTCTTGCTAATACCTGCTGTCATTCAGTCCTTCTGCAATCAGTAGAGCACATTTGGATTTGGAAGGCTCCACTATTCCCTGTCTGCTTTCCTTTGTCTTACAACTTCAGTAGGCACTGCTATCAAAAAGGGACATCAGTAGCAAATACACATAAATTTTAAATACCTACTATGTGCCAGTCAGGCAGCTACCTGTTGGGCAAAAATGGAGTAAAACTATGTCATTTTTTTTTGTTTCAGCCCTGTGACATTGTACTTCATTTTAATGCTAAAAAATTCCTAAAGAGAAAGCATTATTGGGTATGTTTTACAGATATGAAAGCTGATGTTCCAAGAGGTGAACCTGCCTGTACCTTTCCATATAATATCATTATTAAATGTAAGTTTCAGGGTTCAAGTCCAAATGCATTTCATTCCACATCTGGTGTACTTAAGTAATGTTCTCTACTGCTTCCAAGTACCTTTTCTTTCTTTCTTTTTTTTTTTTTTTTGGTATTTAAGAGACTGAAATTCTAGTCATA
The DNA here is from genome assembly GCA_004027875.1 of Aplodontia rufa. Classification (NCBI taxonomy): domain Eukaryota; kingdom Metazoa; phylum Chordata; class Mammalia; order Rodentia; family Aplodontiidae; genus Aplodontia; species Aplodontia rufa. The sequence continues at coordinate 12,125 of PVKS010034144.1, read as the reverse complement.
CTGGTGAACTTGTTAGTAATCAATTGATCAGGTTATGGTGGAGGAAAGCAAAGATTTTGGGAGGATATTGGGGGAGGTACTTAAACTGGACTGATAGGATGGTTTATGGCATCCTAGAGAAAGTGACTATGCTGGATAAATAATTAGCAGCCACAAGCAATGGAGGAAGACTTGTTTCAGGCACCAGGGAGGGCGGTGTGCAGGATGGAAATGACGCACTCTCCTGGTGAAGTGGGGACCCAGAGTGGAATCTGGGGCTGACCCAGGATGAGAGTAGAGGCGTGAGCAGGGTCCTCCTGTGGCATCATTGTATAGCATTCTATAAGGGTTTTATATTTTCCCCCTATAAATCAATGGGAAGACTTTGAAGACCTCATGAATGAGTAGCATGATCAGATTTGAATTCTAGAAATGAAATTAGATGTGAAGTGACAAAGACTACATGCAGGGAAACCAGATGCTGTTAAAAAGAATTCTATGCAAGAACAGATGAGTCCTAAAATAAGTCAGTGATAATGTGGATGGAGAGAAAGAGAAGAGTTGAGGACTACTGGGGACTAGAAATGATAGAGTTCAGTCGTTGATTTGAATATAGAGAGGCGATGAATAAGGAAAAAAAACCCCTCAAAGATAATGGCCAATCTTCTGTTTTGATTTCTCATTGGAGGAGTGGCTTCACATGGGGAGCAGACCTTGGGAAATGATGGGCACCTCTGCAGGACACTCAGATGGAGCTTGGAGTTGCACACGCAAAGCTGGAGCTCATCTGCATGAGCTGGTGCTTCAGATCCCTAGACAGGAGGTCCTATAGGGACATGTGACAAGAAAGAGAAGACAGGAGAAGCAGAGGAAGTTCCAACATTTAAAGGATGGGTAGCAGAAGAGCCTGTGAAAGAACAGAGAAGGAAAAGCCAGGTACTGAGAAGGTAATTCCAAGTTGACTGTGTTCAACTGAACAGTAGGAGGTGAGAACTTTCAGGAGGGGTGAGGGGGAACAGCTTCAGATTCTGCAGAGAACTAAGACTGAAAATTGTCGTTTAGGTTTAAGATTAAGTTCTTTGGTGACTTTTGCTTCTCAGGCTCAATGAATATATTGTGCTCAGAGGGGGCACTAATGGTGGAAAGAGGAAAGCTTTTATTCTTTTTTTTTTTTTTTTAAAGAAAGAGGGGACACACACAGAGGGAGAGAGAGAGAGAAAGAGAGAGAAAGCAAGAAGCAATCTTTATTTAGTTCTTCATGTGACTTTCATTCCTCAGACACTTCGTTGTGTATGTGGTGCTGGGGTTTGAACTCATGTACTTGCGCATGCCAGGCAAGTGCTGTAACTGCTGAGCCACCGCTCCAGACCAAAAGCTTTTATTCTTAAGGAAATTTTCTAATGAAGAGAAATTCCTTAATTTCCTTGGGTGGAATCCACAAATAGAGAATTACACAGCCGTCTTTCCTTATCTGCAAGACAGATCCCTGGTGGATTTCTGAAGCTGCGGATGGTTCCTTTTATTATAGTAACTTATTATCACAGCATATTATTGAAGTGGTTTTATTTTATTATGTTATTATTATGAATCTTTTACTCTGCCTAAAATAAAAATGAAACTTTATCATGAGCATTGCACATATAGGGAAAAACAACCTAAAGGATTTGGCACTGTCTGCAGCTTCAGGCATCCCCCAGGGGTTTGCCCACTGTGGATAAAGGGAAAGTACTGTTTAATTCTCTATACGTGTACCCTACCCAAGGAAATCAAGGTTTTTTTTTTCTTTATTAGAAAGAGATTGCCCTAGAATAAGAATTTTTCTTTTTCTACCTGTAGTGCCCCTTCTGAGCACAATCTATTCAACAAACACTGGATGATGGATCTGTATTTTTAGTATCAGAGGCTATGTGGGTCCAAATGCTGTGAGTTTGTAGATTAACAGTTTAAAAAAAAAACAAATTCAAAGGGAAATCAGGAGAAGCAAGGTACCAGGGACCAGAGGAGGGATGGGAGCAGGGAGTGATGGGGAGAGAATATTGGTCAAATTATATTGATCTATTGTGTATGAATATGTAACAACAAATCCCATCATTATGTACAACTTTAATGCACCAACAGTACAAAATACAGAAAAACAGAAAACATAAACATAACTTCCGCCAGTCAGATAGAGCCAGAGCTATGTTCTTCTGCCTCGTGACCCTGGACAGTTGATTAGAAATAAAAATTCTGGGTGGTTGGACTTGAAGTCAAGTAGGTCTGTATTTGGGCAATTTCCTTAATTTCTTTGAGTATGGACTTCCTCACGGTGAAGTGGAACGAGATATACCATGTAAGGTTTTTAATAAGTACATGAAGTATTCAAACAGTTCTTTGCACATAATCACCGCTCAATGAACGTTAACCACCATTATTTCTGATCTTTAAAGACATCTTTGCCCCTGCCTTGTGATCCATCCTAGCTGAAGCTTTGTGCATGTGGCTCCTGCACCTCTCCACACACCACCCTCTACCTCAGTCTTCTCCTTTTCGTCTTTCCCAGAGATCTCTTGTTTTAAACAAATCAACATTTTTTTCTTTGGCTCCTGAAGCTTATTTAGCGGATTTGAACGCACTTCCTTTCTTTTCATGACCATATCTTCCAGTGAGTAGAGTGTATTCACTCTCTTTTTTTCATTATCTGTTCTGTTTGTAAACTTTGAAATTGAATCTTAGTTTCCTGAAAGACTCCTGAAATAGGTCATTGGTGACAGTCATGTATTTCTAGTGAAAATCAATGACCTTTTAAAATCCTCCCCCTCTTGGGCTATTCAGCTCCATGTGATGCCTTGAGAGAACCCCTACTTTGAGAAGTCTCTTACCTTCCTTTCTGGATCACCCAACATCCTCAATCTTTTCAGCACCGCGACCTCTTTCCCCTCCCACATCCCGGTTGTTGGATTAGTCCTTGGGTTTCTGTTCTCCTTTTTACAAAGATTTCTTCACTGAGTTTTGGCTGCTTAGAGTTTTCCCCATGACTTTGATGATGAAGTGCGTCGCAACTGCAGAGGTGCTCTGGGTTTTAAATTTGGGCTCCACCTGCACGTTTCTGCCCTACCCCTGAAGCTCTGCTGTCTTCTCACAGGTTCTTGAGTTTTCTTGTTTTCCAGCAAACAGGTACCTCTCCCCTTTCTGCATTTCTTTTAGACTGAATCATTCAGATCAGTAAATGCCTTAAACTAGGTGCAAACACTTCCGCCCAGGATCTCACGTGTGCTTTGATGACAGCACTTAACTTTCTATTTCTTGTGTGAAGCTCAATGATTAATTACTGGGTCCACTTTTTAAAAATATCAGTGTTGTAGTTGAAAAACAAAACATAGGTAAACATCACAGTAGAAATAGTACTGCACTTTAGAGTGGTGTAATACTTATTTGGGAATTTGTGCTTATTGTCAGCCTAAGTTTATTTAATCTCATTAGTAGACATAATTAGAATATGAGATTTAAATGCATTAAATGTTGAGGGGCATAAAAAGCAAACATACTAAATAAATATTTTTCCTCTTGTTTGTTAATTATTTAGCACTTAAATTTAATCTTATTTAATATGTTTCTTCATAAGTCTGGTTAAGAAATGAATAGGAAAATTTTTTATGGAGCTATTAAATGGGATGTTTAGCAAACATTTCATGACTCACAATTTGAAGAATGTTATTAATTCTGAATATAATTACATTCATTAAAATCTATTACAATCAGATTTGTGGAATTAATTGCAAAAAAAAAATTCCTGGAATGGTGAATTCTGTTTTGAAGAAATATTTTATTTTGTGTGGTATTGAGCAAAGTCTTCTTAAAACTTTCATGTTTTTTATTTCAAAAGATTCAAACAAAATCCTAAATAAATAGTAGATTTGGTAAACAATCAATAAAACAATCTTTTTGGTATGGATCTGCACAAAAAGGAACCTATTTTTCAAAGATGTGAGCAAAAGAAAGCTATTTCCCTTATTCTTACCTAGTACACAGTTCAATCCCAGAATGTACTTAGACTTGTTTGTGTATTGTCTGGTTGAGAAATGAGTAAGATTCTATTCTGGATAGGGTCACTCGGGAGGCCTTTGGTGGTCAAATAATAATTATGATACTATTTAGGGTTATATGTCAGAATATTGAAAGTCCGGTTTGAATTCTTTTCAGCAGCTGAGTCCTCACAGAGCTCTTAAAAATGATTCTTAGCTTTGCACCTTGATTTCTCCATAACAACTCAAAGGAAGATTTTTTGATCAGAAATATAATAAATTGTTTAATAAGGAGAAAAATTTGAAGTCAAGAAAAAAAAAAGAAAAATTGAAACTGATGAAATCTGGCAAGAATTTTGCCTGATAAGAGACGAGGGCTCTCTATTCTCTCTTTCTTCCTCATTTTTTATTTATTCTCTGTGTATTTTCAAAGATCTATTGCTTTTCATTTTTTTCTTATAAGAGTTAAAAAAACTTTCGTGGTTATAAATACACACAAAAATGAACAGCAGATGTGGCTGAGTTCAAGCTGAGACAAGTCAATGACATCAGTATTTTATTTCAGTCTACCTAAAAGAAAGGACTTCAGGGGTCATATTTCTGTCCCAGGCATTAGTTTTATTTGATGTGTGACTCCTGTGCTTTCATTAATTCACTCTGTGTTCTATCAAACAGATGTGCTAAATTCCAACTGTGTCACAAGCTGCCAATGATGGGTGCCACCACTAGAGTGTGCCATGAAGTTAAAGCCTTGACTCTGGCCAAGTTGTCATCAGTCATCCCTCCCCAGGCCTTATTCCAAGATGGGACCATCTGCAGGAATTACATGTTTTACATTTTGGAGATCGTGGGACCCATGGATGTCATGGCATTTGAAAAATGTTTCTGGCTTTTTAACCTGTTGCATTTTCTCTGTTGCCTCTGTTCTGCACAGCAAACAGCAAGGAATTCAGGATAAAGTTATTGAAACAGGAAAGTCTGAAATGGACTTCACATACCCAAGTCTTGCTGGAGGAGGGTAGGGTGGCCACCCTGTTCCTGTTGTGTGGGTGTGGCAACTGCTAAGACTATGCTTAAGAATGCTGTGATATATATTTAGATGGTAGCTGAGGTTTAGAAGGCAGAGACCAAAGAAAGTAGGTATAACCTTGTTTTAATAATGCTTTCTGGGGGCTGGAGCGGTGGCTCAGTGGTTACGGGGCTTGCCTGGCATGTGTGAGGACCCCAGCATCACATTTACAACTGAGTGTCATAGCAATGAAAGCCACAAGAAAAATTAAATAATATTGATTCTTTCTCTCTCACTGTCCCTCTCTATCTTTAAGAAAAAACAAATAGAAAATGTTTTCTTACTCCTGTGGATCTCCTGGGCTTGCCTGTTTCAAGTCATAGACTAGTCTTTAATGACAGAAGAAGTGGTTTTAGAGATAGGCTCATTATTTTCAAGAAAACATTTTAATTCCAATTGTACTTTTCCCTGGATTCTGTCTCTTTTCTCTCCTTCCTTTTTTATTTACTGTGTATTTTCAAAGACCTATTGCTTTTTTTCCCTTATAAAAGTTAAAAACTTCAGTGGTTATTAATACACACAAAAAATAAACATCAGAATGGTATTTCCTTTTATATTAGGTCATGGAAATACAGAGGAAAGTGATTTGGTTGGAAATAGATTGGTTCTTTAAAGCCAGGGATAGGAAGGGCAGAAGGGAAAAGGATTTCCATGGCCCTTTCATATGACACAGGAAATCCAAGACATTCCCATTGGGAATTACCACGTAAGTGGTAACCTTCTAGGACATGTCCCCAGCCCCATTTCAACTCTTCCAGGTTTCTCTGACCCAGCGTAAGTTATGATCAGAGGGGAATTTCTTCTTTGAAATCTTGACACTTCTAAATAGGAAGGGGAGAACCCAGAAAAGTTCAGAAAAAATATTCAGTTATTCCTGTCAGTTGCTCGTTTCTTTTCTGTATACCATTTGGATGTCAGGAACTCATTACATTAGCAATAGATATGAAAAAAATTCTCTTGGAGAAGAAATCTGGGTTCAACAACCAGAAAGTAATACCTTTTTTTCTCTTTCTCTAGCATCTCTCTCCATAAGAAAGACATAATTGAGAGAAAGGTCTACAAATGTTGCTTTTGATTCACAACTCTCCTTTTGTATAAGCGTGATGAAGGAAAAATTTGTGCAATGAATGGTAGAACATTGACATATGCTTCAGTTTTCTTGGTCCTTTTAAAAATAGTGTGTACTACGGACAGTCATCTAGAGATGTACTTCAAATTTCCACTGACTTTATTACGTAGAATCACATCACATTCTTTTTCTAAAAAGTGAAAAAGGGAAATGTTTCATGGTTCATTGATTACAGGATTCCAATAAGAAGATTGTGTGTGATATGTGTTCATGTAAGAATGAAAAAGAGAGAGAGACAGAGAGACAGAGAGAGACAGTCACAGAAATAGAGACAGAGACAGAGACAGAAATAGAGAATAAGAGAAAAGCAAACAAGGGGGGAGAAAGAGTTTTTGATAAATAAAAAGTGCTTATCTACACTTCGAACATAAAATTCAGCTGAAAATAGTGCTTAACAGAAAAAAGAAGACTGAGTGAATACTAAGGAGAAAGGAATGGGTGGGAAAGGATTTTTCACAATGACTTAAACATTTAATAACTTGATTTCTTCTGCTCAGAGCTCTGTGATCACATAAAATGAGAAAGAACAGCTTCTGATCAAACTTTTTCCTTTTAACTTTCCTTTTTTATTAAGAAATTTAGTTATTGTACAATCAAAAATGCATCCAAAGTAATAATATAATATATATGTATATTCTTAAATTAGATTTACCCCCTAGATCCCACCCTATTCTCCTTTCCCTTACCCCCGCCCTCTCCCCTCTCCTTCCCAACACATCTCCATGAATGCCCTAGGTTATGTGTTACTACACCCTTGCTGGGTCTAATACGTGAAGATTGACCACCTTTCACACAGGCCTGGGTCTAGCTTCAGCCTTCCCAGATGAGTGAAGACATTCGATCCTTGACTCTCTGGGTTTGGCTAACTTTGCTCAACATGATTTCTTCCATCACCATCCATTTACCTTCAAAGGCTGCCATATCACTGTTTCTAATCACTGAGTAGAACTCCATGGTATATATGTACCACAGTTTTTGGATCCATTCATCCAGTGAGAGGCACAAACTTTTAACCCAATCAATTATTACTTAAATTTGATTACAGTGTTTTCATGAGCTATAAAGGTGATCACACTGTTGCTAAAAAAATTCAGTAAAATTGCTGTAATTATTTATAATAATATTAGATCAATAAATTAGATTAGAATAATTCTCAAAAATGTTTTAAAGTAGTTAAAAGCAAAACCATTCAAATACTTTGACATAAAATAATGAAAAATAAAGTAGAGAAAGGGCAAGATGGTGCCAAATTTCAAACTGTGCTCTTCATATCGAAATCTCTATTAATACATTTATTTTCCTATAGGAAAATCATTTTCCCAGAAAAAATCTTCCTCTGATTTTTAAAAATTAATTTATTTATTACACTGATCCATAAATACATAAAAATGGCAATATGAATTGGGTACCATGTGCCATATGATTTTTTTTTAGACTTTTATTTTTTTAAAGTTGGAGAGGGATGGTAAGAGAGAAAGAAAGAGAGAATTAACTCTATTTAGTTTTTCATGTGACCCCCATTGCTTCGACATCTCGCTGTGCACATGGTGCTAGGGTTCGAACCCGGTTTCTCGTGCATGCCAGGCAAATGTGGCAACTGCTGAGCCACCACTCCAGCCCCGCCACAGATATTTTGATACAAGTACACATTGTGTAATCAGCTTAAACATACCCACCTCCTCACACATTTATCCTGTGGCTGGGGGTATGGCTCAGAGGTAGAGCACTTGCTTAGCGTGCATGAGTCTATGGGTTGTCTTTGCTCTGTGGTGAAACCATAAAATCCTTTTTCCCTAGCTTTTTCAGACACATAGCACACAATTTGCCATCTATATTCACCCTACTGTGCAATAGCACTCCAGAACTCCTTACTCTTTTCTTACTAAAAATTGGTACCCATTGCTTAACCTTTCTGCATCCCTCTGTATCCCCTACTCTTCCCAGCCTCGAGGAACCACCATTCCATTACGGGTTTCTATGAGATCAGCATTTCTAGATTCCACACAGGATTGAGAACATGTGGTACTTGTCTTTCTGTGCCTGATTTATTTCACTTAGCATAATAATCTCTAATTCTGTCCATGTTGCTGTGAAGGACAGAACTTAACGCCTCTTTATGATTCAGTAGTATTCCATTGTGTATATGAACTAAATTTTCTTCATCTAGCATCAGTTGATGGACACTCAGGCTGTTTCTATTTCTTGGCTATTGTGAATTGTACTTTAGTAGACATGAGTATGCAGATTTCTCTTTGGCATACTGATTTCATTTCCTTTCAGTACATATCCAGGAGTAGGATTGCTGGGTCACATGGTAATTCTATTTTTGGAGAAACACCCACATTATATTTCTATGATGGCTGTGCTAATTTAAATTCCCAACAGTGTGGTGTGGAATTATTCCCTTTTCTTGACATCCTTGCCACCACTCGTTATCTTTTGCCTTTTTGAGAATAGCTACTCTTATTGGAGTGAGTTGATAGCTCACTGTGGTTTGATTTGCATTTCTCTGATGATTAGTGATGTTGAACATTTTTTTCGTATATCCTTCAGCCATATACCTGTTGTATATTTTGAGAAATGACAAAGTACTCATTCATTCATTATTTAAATAACTTATGAAATACTGAAAGTTTTCTAGGTTTGTACAAGGTAGAGGTATAAAGGATAGAAAGGGCCTGATTTCATGGGATGACATATAAAATGTTATACATAAAAATTGTGGTGAAGGTAAAGCTCTCATAAAGAGGCAAAAATTGGAAGGAAAATTTCAGTTAGATAAGAGGAATAAGTTCAAGGGACCCATTACAATAGGATGACTATCTATAGTTAACAACAGTATTGTTTACATATTTGCTGAGAGTAGATTTTATGTGTTCTCATTACAAAAATTAGAATTAATTATAATTATGTGAGATCATTAAAATGTTAATTAACTTGATTGAGTTGTTCTGTAATGTGTATATGTATGAAATTATGCCACCATCAATACATGTAATTTTTAGTAAAAAAAAAAATTAGAGGGAGCAAATAAGGAAAACAGAAACACACAGCATTGTGGAGGCTTGGTCTTTTTTGTGTTCTTCCACCATGTTGCTGAGAATGCATAAAGCAAAAAGGTTTATTTGGCTCATGACTCTGGTAGCTGGAAAGTCCAAGTAGCATGCTGCTGGCATCTGGGGAGGGCCCCTGGCTGCATGACAACATGGCAGACGGCATCATGTGGCAGAAGTACATGCAGAAGGTCACAGGGTAAGAGAAGAAACATGAGTGAGCCATGAAGACTAAGCTCATTCGATAATGCCCTTTCTCATGGAGAATGAAGCCAGTCCCAAGAGATCTGATCTACACCCATGAAAAGCCTTAACTCATTCATAAAGGTGGAGTTCCCATCATCTAATTACCTTGTACCAGGCCCCATCTGAAAATTTCTGCCACCTCTATAGCACCATACTGAGGATGAAGCTTCTAGCATGTGAACCTTTGGGAGCTGAACCATGTCCGAACCATAGTTAGTGGCTTGTTTTCACTCATATTCTTTTCTTTTTTTTTTTAAGAGAGAGGGACAGTGAGAGAGAGAAAGAGAAAATCATTTTTGTTTAATTTTCGTGTGGCTTTCATTGCTCTTGACACTTAGTTGTGTATGTAGTGCTGGGGTTCGAACTTGCATCCTTGTGGATGCCAGGCAAGTGCTATAACCACTGAGCCACTGCTCCAGCCCCACTCATGTTCTTTTTCATGCTTTTACACACCACTATAATACTCCCTTCAGGGAGATTTACTGAGCAACGTTGCAATTCCAAGGCTGGGCTAAGGGGCCTATCTGTGCCCTCTTCTAGTTTCTTATGCCCATGAATATACCTCTTTCATTGTATTTATCACATTATTAAAAATGATTTTTTATGTGTCTGTTTTCATCAATGAGCCATACATTTCTTTGTTTTTAAAGAGAGGGAGAGAGTAAGAGAAGAAGAGAGAAAGAGATAATTTTTAACTTATTTTCCATCTGCCCGTTGTTTCTCAGACACTTAGTTGTATATGTGGTGCTAGGGTTCGAACTCAGATCCTTGCGCTTGCCAGGCAAGTGCTCCAACTGCTGCACCACCACTCCAGCCCCAATCATACACTTCTTGAGGGCAGTGACAGACATATCTATCTGTCAACCCTGGTTACAATGATTCAGTTGAATAAATGAGTGAGTGATTTGCTGAAGGTTGAAGGCAAGTAGATGAGCAAAGTTTCACTTTTTCTGGGGACAAGAAGACTAAATTCTGCTCTGAGGCTGTTACTACCAAGTTTGTAGGAGCTGAAAAGATGGACAGTCCATGAACTTGGGCGGCTGCTTCAGAAGCTGGGCTGTGGCAGAGGCTTTTGGTACCCTGCATCTCCTCTTTTCAGTCCAGCTCTGATTTCAGCCATGGTATTAATGTACATTCGCTGATAGTTCAGACTTACCTTTTGCTGGACGCTATCTCCTGTTTTCCTGGGAATTGGTTCAGGAAAGCACAGAATGGAAGTGGTGAGGATTTCTGTGTCTGAGGGCCATACTTAGCCAAGGGTGTTGGAAAGCAACTGGAGAATTAGCTCAGCCGCCTGTGTTTTGAGGATGTGATTTTGTGGGGTATTTGGTTCACTTCTCAGAATCAAACCCCTTATGTGTTCTTTCCTCTTTTTTACCTTTCCTCTTCCTCATTCCTGCTTGCTGAGATCTTCATTCAGTCAGGCACCTGAACTGAAGGCTAAGGTCCCACCTGAGACTGTGCTATCAGGAAAGGTCAAACCAAGACAGCAACCTTAGTGCCAGAGGTGTTGATCAGTAACCCAACATGGTCAGTACTTTCCTGTTCTAGAATTCCATACAATACTTGCCCAGGATTTCCCTCGGCACTTTCTTACTGCAGATTAGGTTCAGCCAAGGACAACCTAATATCAATTTTTTTTTGTCTTGGGATATTTTTTCTCTTTTAGCTGTGCAAGATTTATGAAATTTTGGTTTTTGTCTCATTTGTCCACAGAGAATTCTGGGCAGGAAACAATCACAAGCCCATGCAATAGCCCGAGGGACAAGATAACCAGATCTTGGGAACATTTTTGATGCTCAATGGTAGGTACAATAAGTTGCAAGATTCCAAGAATCCTCAAGAAGAAGAAATGTGCAGCTAAACAATTCCAAGTCCTCAGGCTTCTGCAGTCATCGTGTTCTTCCAAATAGAGACTCAGTATATTGAATTCAAATTCAAAAAGTGATGTCAATCGAATACTGAATTAAAAAAAATTCTTTAGAGGAACCCTGAGTAATTTAGAGAGACCTTGTCTTAAAATAAAAAATAAAAAAGAATCAGGATGTGGCTCAGTGGTTAAGCACCCGTGGGATCAATCCCCAGTACAAAAAAAAAAAAATTCCCCAAAGTAAGGTTATCTCTCTCTCTCTCTCTTTTTCTAAAATCAGATTTTATTTTCTTTATAGTTTTAAATATTGAAAGGGTTGTTATTATATGTCTATACCTCAGAATAAGGCTGTAAAGGGGCACAGATACAGATGGATACAGGTTGCTTTTGGCTCATGCGTTCAACCATTTTCCATGCTTCCCAATACCCATTTCCTAACTCACTTTTCTTAGATCTGAATCAATCACTCTCCTGGTCCAGATCACGCCAGCTCATTCAAAGCCAGAAAACAGCAAGCTTCCTCTAATCCTTCACGTGGCACCAGCCCAGAGCAGTTACAGAGAGCTTTATCTGAAGGCTCAGTAACAGTGGCAGGGAATTATTGCACGGATTTGGAAACAACTTAAAATGGAAATTATCGCTGCATGTGGAATTTACTGATAATTCATTAAATGGAATAAGTTTAGCTTCCTTTTTTCAAGACTCTACCCTAGACTTTGCCTTTTATAACAAAAAGTCCCAATAATATGTTCTCTCAAACTGGCAGTTTGTGACA